>CAIGRS010282588.1:0-11268 GCA_903798395.1 Fraxinus floribunda
GAACTCTAGTTTTAATCTAGTCGAAAGGATCCCTGAGTCAAAAATCGTTCGTAAGATTCTTAGATCTCTACCTGAAAGGTTTAGACATAATGTAACTGCAATTGAAGAAAGTAAGGACCTTGACACCCTTAAAATAGAGGATCTTGTTGGATCCCTCCAAACCTATGAGTTGACCTTAGCACAACCTAAGAAATTAAGATCCATCGCCATGAATATTATTAGGGAAGATGAGAGTAAGTCCACTGACACTAAAATTCTTAGGGACAATGAAATTGTGTATTTCGATTAATTGTTTAAGAATTAATCATATTGTGAAATTTGAAACTTTCTATCAAATAATCAAACTCACCACACTTTGTAACAAGTGCTTCATCTACCAATGGGTACTATACTACATCAAAGTCTCTAAGATTTCTTCAAGGCCCTCTTTCGTGCCTATCTTTTCTATTTCTCATTCTATCAACTTCAACTACTTACATTTGGTCAATGTCAGCACTTAGCCTATTTTGCCTCTTCACATCAGGAACTTTTCTATGTTGCTCCCTTTGTAAGTTTGCAATCAATGTATCCCGCCTATCCAATCTATCCTTCAATTCTCCACACATTACATTCATCCTCTCAAAATTTTGTTGCATTGCCATAAAGAATTGATTATTATCCTCCCTAGATGTAGATCTTTTCTTTTCCAATATCATATGAACTAGAATAATATTTTCCTCACGTATTTGCACTCGTGTATCACTAAATTTGACTTTTTTCTCTAATAATCTCACAACTCTTTCTTCCAAGTGCTTTAAGGAACTAATTCGATCTCAATCGAAAGAATTCACCCTTTATGAAGTTCCAACAAAGAATTGTAGAAGGAATTTGACTCTGGAAAAACTCAAAAAAAGAAGGAATGGAAAACAGATAAAAAAAAATAAAAATCAAGAAAGTGTTTCTTATTCTCACTTTTTTTTTTTTTTTGCAACAATATTGACTCCAAAGGATAGTTTGGAGGTTAAATTGAATTCTTGAATGAATTTATGTTTCAAGAAAGTGGTTCTTGGAATCGAATCGAATACTTTTGACTTGAAAATTTGATTTTTTTTTTTAATTGTTGGTTTTTTTTTTTTTGGGATTTTTTATTATGTGCGAAAACTCAATAAAAAGGCCAAAACATCGAAAAAGAATTGATTTGAGCACTAATCTAATGCACAAAAGCTTCTTAAATATTTGTGCTGTTTTTACTAGATTAAAAGACCTAAAAGACGAAGAAATCTAAGACTCAAGAACGAGACATAGAATAACAAAGAAGGGGAAGATTTAGAATTAAAAAAATTGCGAAAGGCAAACATATAACCTTGATTTTAGAGCCAAAATTTTGATACCAACTGATGTGAACCCTCGTAGTAACAATAACTTCAAAACCGACAAAATATTGAATCACAACCCAATAAAGCTAAAATCCCGATTTGAAACTTGACCCAATAATTTATTGAATCAAGAAACCAAAGTTATGGAAGAACTTGACCCCTTAATTAAAAAAACTATAAACCTTGCTATGAATTTGTTAAACGCCACAAAGAATTAATCATGACAAGTTTGGAATTCAGTTCAGCGAAGAACAAGAGAAAGCAACCTCTCTTTGTAATTAATCTCAATAATAATGTCTTCATCTTTTACAATGAAAATAATGAATCTTATTTATAGAGAACCCATAAAAATCTAATTACAACGGAATTATATCAAAAAGATACCATAACAAGAGTTCAACTAAAAATAAACATCTAGGAAAAATCTGAAAAAACGCGTCCCCGAAAATGGACTATGCAACGACATAGTGATAATTCCCGCGATAGTATAGAACAACCAAAATTCCACTTCTTTGTTTCAAGGAATAGTACAATTGTACTACGCGACATCATAGTTATCCAACTGGCTTTCAATTTTGATTTCTTGATTCCAATGCATCCAACTTATTTCCGCCTTCATGCCCAACATGAAATTTGGTGTTTGGCTTGTTAACTTCAAAATCTTGGCCTCCGTAATTTAAACAAGTAAATGCATAGCTTCAATGATCCTATTTACTCGCGATCTCGTCATTGGTTCTTCAAGTTGAGCCGAATTTTTGTAAGTTTGTTGTCCTCCACGGATCCTATTATTTCTTGTCTGATTCTATCTAGATGCTGGAAGGCATTGCTTGGTGATGTCGTAGAAGCGAAGTGCATACTAGTTTCCACCTCTTCCTGTCGAAAAAAGCTATATATAACCATCTGAAACAGTTCAGCAAGTCCAAATGTGACAAGCTACCATTGCAAATTAGATGGAAGTTAAGTGCAATGCCTATTTTATTTTCCCTTTTCGTTTTTCATTTTTTCTCTTTCATTTGTTTCGTTACAAAGGAAAATATGACAAGTTTTGAAATCACAACTACAACTTTCCTAATTATATACATGCCCCTCTAAAATTTTACCTATCCTTGAAGAGTTTCTAGGGCAGGCAATTCGTAGATAATAAAATCTAATGAGGAATATTAAAGTCATGGAGGTTGTGAGAAACGAATAACTGTTAGAAAGACATAGATGCCAATCCCTTCTCCATGTCATCCTCAAGGCTCATTACTATTGTTGAGAAAAAGAAAACGAAAGCAAAACAAAAACTCACAAGAGTTGTGAGAAAGAATGTGATGGAATAACAACAACAATAACAATAGTGTTTTTCGACAGTCATAATTTTTTTATAATGTCTTGGTCTGGCGATGCATAGCAAGTACGTGGTGGTCCATATCAAAGAAATTTAGCGAAAATAATGGATATGTTAGTGCAAAATAAAATTTACTCTCCACTCCAAAACAAACCAGACACTACATAACATACACCAACTTGACAATATAATAATTCCAAAACTACATATGAAAGAACTCTAAAACACCTAAAAATGAATAACCACATCTACTGAAACAAAACCATAATATTTTTAATGACCCTGCAAAGCAAACAGTAATTGTCAAAACCTCAATTCGTAGGTCTTATGTGACTTCTACGGCAAAGTGGTTCGGAAGAGAGTTGAATCCCAATTTCTGCAATGATGGTTGGAAGATAAAATATGTATTGTCACAAGATATTTGCTGAAGAGACCAGGAGGAGAGAGTATGCTGTTCTCTCTTGATCAGTAGTATTATGAATATGATAAATATGCTTCACTCAAGAAACAGAAACTCATCATCAATAAAACTTAGAGCACTGAAATAACATTACATAGATGCAACTTGAAGGACTGAAACATCAAATGCAAAATGTGTATAAAGAAACAGGTTGGATTTAGGAAAAATCCCTGGATCCTTTCCTCCACTCCAATTTCTTTTCCCCATTGATAATTTGCATGGTACAATAAGAATGGACAACTAGAACTCATTTTGAGTAAATGTAGTAAGCTGACAATGGTGGACTAAAAGGCCCTGTTTTAAATTCATTATTTGTATTTCTAAGTGTAAAAAGGTAAAAGGAAACAGTGTGTGTCATTAAAAGCCCTGGCTTGTTCCCTCCACTGCTATTCTTTAATGCATTGATAATTTGTGTATCAATAAACTAATGGACTAATATAAGTCATTTTGAGTAGAATTAGTAAGTAGATAATGGAGGACTTTAAGGCTGTACTTTACTTCTGCACTTGTATTTCAGGTAAGGATGGCAGAAAGTATATCAGAAAAAACCAACGCTCTCGAGTTCTGACAAAACTAAACTCCCTCTATATCTCATGTCTAAGTGCAATAATGAGCGCCTATGTCAGTGTTTTTTCCTCTGTGGCCCAGGAAGGAGGGAAGTTTAACCTGTTCATAAGCAGTTGGGTCCATATATCTTTGTTAAAAGTAAATTCACTGTTAACTTTTGAAATTGATTATTTAGACCAAAGGGGGTCAAACCCTTCTGGATATTCATTCTAGGCATATAGATTTAATCTTTTAAAACATTAATAGTAGAAATTACACATGGACAAAGTGCTTTTGTCCATGCTGCTTCATCCTGCTTGCAATAGAATGTAAACATAGGTCTTTGAGAAAGCTTATTACTTTCAAGGATTTCTTTCCAGTTAGGTGTTTTTTGTTACTTCTTTTCAATCATTTCTTCTTTCTCCATTTACAGTTAGTTTGGTGCAGGAAATAGCGAGTATTATTTTATATGAACTCGTATTATCAGAAAATATACAAAATTTTAACCCTTTGGAGTAGCAATTGACATTCATTTCCTGAGAATCAGGAAATGTGAGAAGCATAAATCTACAAAAACCCTATCAAAGAATTATGAGAAGCATATATCAAGGGATTCCTTATCGACGCTCTTGATCACTAGACGGTGAAGTTACCATTGATGCAAAATTACCAGTCAATTGATTAAATAACTCAGATGGATAAAAGTTCTGGCATTAGTACAAGGAAAGCAAGTCGAAGAAATGAATTTTACGAGGAAAGAATAAGAGTATATATGCATTATGTGCTCGACTTGTTCTTGTACAAAGCTCTCCTCCTTGTTTTTTGGTGATACATTTTTTAGTTTTATTATTGTGAGGAAGGAGGAGTCATGTTTCTGGGGATTCCAAAAAGGGGATCAGTCAAGGATTTTCAAAGTTTAAAGTTGGCAGAAGACACAGAAGTTGAATGAGCGTCAACCATTAGGCAAAGTAGTAATAAAAAACTTCGAGAAGAAACAACTATCGAACTGATAGTAAGGACATCTAGCACTCAAGTGATTAACCCAAGAAAAATATCACACGACAGCAAAAATCAGAAATATTGACAATCATCTTACATCCGTAAACAATTTTAATGACTGTGTATTTCTTTAATCTCTTGTTTTTTAACCTCTAACAATTTCAGATTCAATATTTCCCAGAGTAAAATGTTTATAACTTCTGTACACCGTTGTAGAATATATTTCAGGTCTTAATGTCAAAACTACACTCATCGCTTGCAATAGTTTAGATCTGTGTGATTGACGCTTCCATAGAGATTTATGCTTTGCCTGATTAATACAGTGAGAACTTTATGTTGTTCACATGAAAGGCCCACCCGCACCCTCAAAACAAAGACCCTTCTATAAGAAAAGGGACCAGAAGAAAAATGTGAAAGAAAATGAACAGTACAAGTATGAACAAAAGAGATGGAAAATTGAAAAGGAAAAAGAGAGGATAATATATACTTTGAAAAAAATAAGAAACTGAGTGGATATGCCAAAGAACCCTTCTCACTTTGACTACTTAACTGCTTACAGAAATAAAACTTCGAAGTACCTCTATAGGCGAAATAGGCCTCTTAAACTTTCCAAAAGATTCTCCTTGTTCAGGAGCAAGATGCTTGGCATTGACAAACGATTCCGAAGCAGATCCTGGCTCCAAAAACTCCTTTAAAACCAATCTGGAGTAGCTGGCAGATTGAGTATTCCTCAAAGATGAAGCCAATAGTGATATCGTCTCAAATCCCTCCCTAGGTCGATAACAAAATAGACTTCCATTAAAACACTTAAAAGGACTGGTTCTCTGTGAAAGAAACTCAGTAGGATTTCCAGAGTCATTAGTGGTCTTGGGAAAGTTAGAGGAACAATTCTTGTAACTTCCACATGATGGAGAACCTCCTTCAAGATGATTCTCAAGCAGATCATATATTAATCTCTTGATATGAGATCGTTTGAGGGAAGCTTCACCAGGTGGGAACCAATTTGCATTAAGCTAGAAAATACAAAGACTAATGTTAGTCATGCATAAAAAACTCATGAAATGTAATTAGCTCACCAGAAAGGCAGAAACTAAGAAAAAGAGATCCAATATCAGTAAAACACACACTTTTTTCTCTCCCTCCTTTATGTCCAATTTTTTCATAGTAGTCGTATGCTTCCAAAGTTATGATTGACTGTAAAATGGAATTTTTTAAGAGGAAATCAAGAAGACGATGCAAACATCAATTCAATCCTCCAAAATAGTATGCAAGACAATTTCAGGTTGTCCCACTAATTGCAAACCCTCAAGCAAACTAAAGATTGATGGCATGGCACAACCCAGGTAAGCTATAAGAGGATAAATAAATCAGAATAATGTAAAACAAAGCAGTGTGCTTACAAACTTGGAGGACGATGTTATGTTATATATGCTAAAATTAACTGGAACTTCTTCCAGAAAAAGCTCGATATAGTGAAGCAAGAAAAGTCCACAATCATACGAGTTTTGCTGCTGAGGTAGCTGCACATAACATGAACCAAAGTCAAAAGGCTGCTATTGTTACCTAAATCACTATAAACTAACCAGTTATAGAAAAGTACAGGAATCTTCAGGGTAATATGTCAGCGGGAGACACAGCAAATAACAGAAATACAGGATAGCGGAAATTGTGTGCATGTTCTAAGAATATAAAATCATGATTTTTTTTTTCATTAGCGTATCTCTTGCTCATGATTGAATCATGCCATCATATTATCCCTTCCAAATCATTTATAGACAGAAGTAGGTAGGTAAATACGGACATGAAATGATTGAGGTTCTAAGTTAATTTGACAATAACAACAAAAATTTTAATGTAACTTGGAAAGCATACAATAAGGACACATTTGATTCCCTATAATCATATAGGTATTTTATATGGTGCAGAATCGGAATCGGAATCTTTAAAACAAGAAAAAAGTTGAACCAACTAAAAAATTTGCAGAGAATAATTTTGTTGTAATGAATTGGTCATTGAAAAATTATAAAGCCTTTTTTTATATAAGCAAAATAATCACGTGATCCTAATAGATAAATGAAGATGAGTAATTAAAACCTAATTGAATATTTAATCAAAGACCTATAAGAACAAAGTCCTAATAAAATCCTATTAGAACAAAAAAATAGGTGGGTCCTATTTTTACTTGAATTGTCCTACATCTTCTCCCCCACTTGAAAAAAACTCATCCACGAGTTTGGTTGAAGAATAGAAAATTAATCAATCAACAGAAAATATCCAAAATTTCTGCATCGTGCGGCGAGGATTTGAACCTAACTTTTACTTGAGGAAAATCTTTAGCCACCGTTGTCGTATTCTAGACTCATTGAAGCGACCAACATTCATAGAAGTCAAAATCTGCAATTTTTTGTCAACAGCATCTTCAAACCTATCCACCTTCGTTCTAGATTCTAGATCACGGTTCATAATTTAGCAATCCTCAAATCATCTTCGCAAGGATGCATGACATTACCACCATAAGGCCATTCTGATCAGGACATCTATTTTGTTATTTTGGGCTGTATTTATTTAGGATGTATTAATTGGGTTTGTATTTATGGGTATGACCCAAGCCCCTCTACTTTTAGGGTTGCAATTTTGTTTTAGTTGGCTTATATGATAAGTTGGAAGATAGATAGGTGTGATAACTGTATGTGTTCTTCTCCTTCGCTGGTCTTCTTCTTGTGCTCTTTCTTCCTTGTGATTGTTTCTCTTTCTCCATTGCTCCTTAGAGGTTTCTTTTGATCCAACATCAAATTTGGTATCAGAGCCTAACTTTAATCCTATGACTAATACTTCATCTACAAGATATGCATATACTCAACCCATATGCACAGCGAATACACCAATAACCAACCTATTTTCTTAGCTACCGTTGTTTACCCGCTATTGCAAATCTAATGAATATTTCCACTCCCCCCACCAGTTGCTGCCACCGTAAGATTCATCGCCACCTCCACCATTCAACCCAATTGCCAATATAGATCACCTCATCTTCGCCACCAACACCATCGATAATTGCAACATTCACAGAAGATAAAAGGAAAGCATTCAATTTGATCCCAACTATTAGACAACAAACGCAGCTTGGATAACAAAGCAATTAACCTATACACTTTGGAGGATACGATTCTAGTTCAGCAACAATCTGTAGTGAATAGAAACCCGCTTCTACTCCCCATTTTTATCTTGTACAATTCTACACACAGTATGAAGAGTAGATCCAACCACCGCAAGTAATTTTTTTTTTCTTCCTACATATTCACGATACTTTTTGACGATAGTTTGAGGACCATACAGCTCCATTTGACCCTTACTTTTATGAGAGTGATGACACAAGGCAAATTTCGGTTGTAGTTTCTTACCCCTCACGGCTTTCTATCGCGTCCCCAGGATTTGGATTCTTAACCTTTCCCTTAAAAATGACTTAAAGGGAGGTCATGTGTTTGAATCTTGGAGAACGCAACAGAAAGCCATGTGGGGTTAGTGGGCAGGTGCCCACCAAAGCGGATAGTATATATAATACAACGACTTGTGCACAGAGGCCGGGTCGTTAGAGTGACACTATATTTTTCTAACTTCAGTTGACTCATAGTTCCAGCTAAAATGGGTGGCATCACTTACAAGAAGACAGAAATTTTCAGGCTTCTAAACAATTAAGGGTCAAAGCTGGACATTACCAATTGTTCTTTGGCGTCAGTTCCATTTTATTTTTTTTTAGTTTCTCACCGACAGGACTGCAATAGGTATTGCCTCCTAGTATTAAGGATTTCTTCTCAGTTGTCCTTAATGTTGAAGACAGAGACGGAAAGATCCTGGGTATGTGTAGCACTTATCTGATCAAGTGGAAAGAGAACCAAAGAGTATAACATTGTATTGAACTGTATATGAAGAGATTTTAATCATAGTATTGAACTGTCTACTAAGAAATGTAAAGCATAAGTACCGCACCCCTTTTCCGGACAATTGAGTTTTTATCTTTGCATATATGCATACAGCTTAAATATAGTTTTTTGGAGAGTCCATTTTCCTAAATATTTGCTTAAACAATCTTTGCACATACGTGCACCCCGCTTGGGGCATCAAAACAAACTATACATCTATACTGGAAGATAGCAAACTAATCAGAGACCAAAAGCAGTACCTCCAGCAAGACAAATTTTAAATTTCGAAATTTTGCATGCAAATCTTCACAAGCTTCCTTCTGTCTTTCTTTCCACTCCTCCCAGAGGTAACTGTCATTTTAAGTTATAAACGGCCAGGTCAAGAATTCAAATTCAATAGATCGATAGGTTTCCATGAGGGAAAAAAAATCTGGAGACAGAGAACATGAAAACATCAAAAAGTAACAGTAGATGTTGAAGATTAAAAGCTGATTCAAGATCCAGTCAATTTCAATTTTTTCTCAAATGATTCAGTTAAAAAGCATTACCATTAGCCCGAGCTCACTTTGAGGAAATAGCCTTATTGTCAGTTGTTACACATTAGTTAAATACTTTTAATAGTAGTAATGTCCCTTCGGGAACATCTAATGAAAATGAACAATGCTTTCACTAGTATGTATTATTTTTCAAACAAGGACTATAAGGTGAAGATGTGTTGTGAACCGACCCCCGATTCCCTTCTCTTCGCTCCCAGGCCTGTCAAGGCTCGCAAACTTGCACAAGGCTATTTCATACTCTCATATGCAATAATGCCAAGAGAAATAACCTCTTCTTTGTGAATACATGCACACGTAATCCAAATATTACCTATATTAGAGAACCCAGAGAAAATAGTAGAGAACCATAGTACCTTTGCATAAGATCATGGAGGCCTGCATGACTTCCTCTGACAGAATTCATATGCAATATGCATGGTACTCTAACTGATTTATCAGTGTCTACACCAAAAATATCATCAGAACATGTAACTATACCAGAAAGTTGTGTGTAGAAGACAGCATGCCATTGGAAATAACTTGCCTTCATACTTCGCCACTTCACCAAAATAACATATTACTATAACACTCCAGTGATAACTGTCATAACAATAATGCGACTTATTAGAGATCATTATTAACATTTCTTGATGTTAGACATCAGCATTCCTATTCAAAAATAAATATATAGATAAATAAAATAAAAAAAAATTACTCTACTACAGTTATTATGTGAGCTCTTACTTATAATTTACAGGAATGAATATGAAGTCCTTCTCAAGTAAGTTCACTTTCCTTGTCCATTTGCAAACATGCTGGAAAGCAGCCTTGCCATCAAAGGCACTAGACGGATCTTTGTCCATGTTGGCCATTTTTCGAAAGAAGAAACTGTTAAAAAAGTGGAACCTACACCTCTCCTCAGGTTTTTGTTTGTTCTTCAAATATCTGTTAGAAGATAATGATTTGGTTAATCAGACAACATTAAGAGTAGAACTATGAGCCAAAAAGAGAATTTAGAAACTGTTGCACTAAACCAAAGCCATTCTCCCAAAGTCCAAATTAAAGAGATTATTTATCATCTATTCATCCAGAAACCAATATTCTGGAGTAAAATGGAATATAATGCAAAATGCAAATATGTTAAAGCTGATATCCCCAACTCTCTCTTTATCAACTTATATTTTTGCTTGTCATTCTCATAAAGCAGGGAAAACCAAAAATGTCCAAGTTTATCAATCTCTTATCGTATAGATCTAGTGATGCAATGCAAAAAGAACTTCAATTCTTATAAATTCCTATCCTGCAATCAAGTGAAAACCGTTTTCATGCATTGCTAGAAAGATGAAAATAAAAACATGGTAACATATATTCTGATACACTTACTTGATGTAAAAGTCTATTATTGTATCATTAACAAATGTATCTGGGCGTAGTAGATCCACATCTCTCTTACTAATGGAAACAGCATCAGGATCCCCCTTTGGATAAATAACTTCTTCAAAAGGCATAGTGAAGCTGCATCATTTCAAATCAGTCAATGTATATTCTAGAAGAAGCATTACAATTAATTTTATCCATTTTCACAATTGTAATTGTGCTTGATTAAAATATAGTGACTGCCAATTGTGCGAGTGTTTTTCATAATTAGCAATTATTTCTTGGGCTAGAGATGGAAGAGGTACAATCAATCGATCTCCACACTTAACCCTTAAACAAAAGGGGGAAGCCGAATAAAAAAAAAAAATATATTCTTCTTTATTAAGCAGCAATTTATTTATTTATTTTTTTGTATGCATGTGAAATTGTGGTGTCAATTCAGGATATAAAAGAACTGGTGAGAAGTTTATTTTTTTTACTCTTTGCCCATTCCTGTTTTCTTTTCTCATTTTTTTGGGGCGGTTAGTTTGCAAGGGCACGGAAAGACCACCATTAAGAGGATATATTAAGAAAAATTTAAATGAATTGGGGATTAATGCGTAAACAACCTGAATTCAACCAGTCCATTAAAGTTAGCCTACATGGGGATAAGCTCAGAAGTCTATAAGGTGTTCTGGCACTCAACTTCTGTTGTTGTATGACCATTTGCACATTTTAGATTGTAAATCGAATGAAGAGAGAAAAT
>CAIGRS010282608.1:0-10927 GCA_903798395.1 Fraxinus floribunda
ATATTCTCTGATAGGAACGGCCGCCTTAACTTGTGGTGTGTCCGAATTCTTTTTCAAGTTTTTCTCAATTCACTTTTCAGATCCTTCAACTTGCTCCTCATCTAAAAAAGGCACTTTATTTATCTTTGCTACTGATCTTTTTACTGTAATATCAAGCAACTGTACCTCACTTCTTGTTGTAATTGCTTGCACTTGTCCCTTTGGATTAGTTTTTGTGTTGCTCGGTAGGGCTCCTTGTGGTCTTTTTGAGATAGTGCGGGCCAACTGACCTATTTGAGTTTCCAACCCTTTTATGGCTGCTAAATGATTTTGCAAAGTTGTTTCAATCTTTGCCATATACTGGCCGATCTTCTATATAAATCTACGCAAGATATCTTCCAGAGATGATTTTTTCTCTTGATGTTGAAAATCAGGGGGAGGTTGTTGCTCTAAGAGAAGTTAGGGTGATTACGCCAACCTGGGTTGTATGTATTGTTAAATACATTGTTGTGTTGGAGTTGATAATTTTGTGCATAGTTAACTTCATCTATCTCTCGAGATGTTATATGGTATTCTTCACTATTGTGAGCTTCACCACATATACCACAAACCAAATATTTTGTTTGCATTGCTTTTATTGAACCTCTCGTAGTCAAGTGACATATCACCTTCTTCTCCAAAGCTGACATCTGTGCTGAAAATGCCGAGAAAACATCCACCTCATGTAGAGCTGTGTGCTTCTTATGTGTGAATCTTTCGGAAAGCCATAAGGCATTGTTGGCTTCAATCGTCTCGTATAATAATTCAACTTTATTGGGTGACTTTAATATGATAGATCCATTTGAAGCTGCATCAACCGGTATTCGACATGATGGGTTTAAACCAGTGTAGAAATATTGAACTTGCAAATTTTTCTTAATACCATGGTTATGATACTTCCTGATTAAGTCCTTGAACCTTTCTCATGCTTCGTGGAAACTTTCTAATTCATCATGATGAAAAGTGGATATCCCGTGTCTTATTTTAATTACTTTTAACAGTGAAAAGTATTTTGTCACAAATTTTTTTACGAGATCATTCCAGGTCCTAATACTTCCAGTGGGTAAGGAATCTAATCATTCTCTTGCTCCATCTCTAAGTGTGTGTGGGTGATAACACAAGAATAACTAATCAAGAGGGGGATAAATTGGTTTTTGAAACTTTTTTGACAATTAATCTCAAACTTATTTAATTCACAAGATATGGATGTAAAATGTAATACGAGAAGTAAATATGTAAATTCGATAACTTAATTCAAGTATGGATATGGCTCAATATAAATAGCAATTTAAAGTAAAGTGCAATAATGTAAAGATAACAAGCAAATTTAATGGGGTTCGATATACAATGTGTTCTACTTCTCCATTACCAAGCTCTCGATCACGAGTAAGACCAAATGTGCTATAATGGTAACTTACAAACAAGGAGTATCGATCCTTAAATTTATGTGAATTTGATTACTCGAGACTGCATAACTTGAAAATTTGATTATATATTTTTGGACAATAATTNCTTACAAACAAGGAGTATCGATCCTTAAATTTATGTGAATTTGATTACTCGAGACTGCATAACTTGAAAATTTGATTATATATTTTTGGACAATAATTCTTGTAGAGATGAATTGACTTTCTATTGCTGCAAAAAGTTTAATTTATATACTTATCTGTTGTCTCCGTAGTATAAATATTATGTTGAACAAAAGAAATCCACAATATCGTTTCTTTCAAGTTATCAAACTTTCATTGAGCCATAATGTTCGCTTGGTGAGTTTTAAAATGATCTCTTTCTTAACATTTATTCATAATAATTAATAAAACTATATATAAAGTAAATAATATTTGTTTATGAGACTTGTATTTTTTTTTTATATAGTCGCTTCCTTACCTTAGTGATAAGTACGTTTAATTGGCTATGATGGAATTATTTGTAACATACAATTGGAAAGAGTTGATGATAACATATATCTTGCTGGTGGATGGCCACTATTCTTTGGTCACCATAACTTACAAGGTGGTTATGTTATCGTCTTTGAATACGACGAAAATTATACTTTCGATATTTCAACATTCGATCATTCAGCTGTAGAGGTAACGCATGAGTCCGGTACATTTGAAGTAGAGACTTCACGTACTGATAATTCTGTCTTCTAACTAATGTTAGAGGCTGATCGCGATGGTTATCAGAAAATTGTGAGCTCCTCTTTAACTTTAATCTTTTCTAGACCTAGTCTTTCTTGACTTACAAGTATGAACCATTTTTCATATTCATCGTTCTCACTTAAGTCTAACTTTCGCTATTTATAGGCTTGTGAATTTACTTTGTAGTATGTACATGGGGCATTCGCTCGATTGTATATACCAAGATTTGTCTAGAATGGTCGAATCCATGATTGTTCACATCATGATGCCCCATACGTACAAATCTAAAAACAAAACAAATGGTTATGTACGATGTTTCACTATAGGTTGGGCATGCTATGTTAGAGAGAAACAGTTTCAAATAGGTGACACTTGTATTTGAACTTGTGAACGATGAAATTCCCATGTTCATGGTGTACAAAGTGTGTCGCGCCAATGGAAGTTTAACTCTTACATGAATTGTATATTTTCGTTTGTACCTTTCATGTTTACTTATTATCGAACATTTGTTTTGTTTTCTTATGTATAAACACTCCATAACTAAATCCATTATGATTTGGATTTCTAATTTACTCGTGTTATTTTTACTTCAAAATTGTACTCAATTTGGACATTTTATTTATTGAGCAAAGTCGTTACAGAAATTTGGTTTTAATATTTCTAATTAACATATATAGCGAAATCCTACATTTGGACTTCGTTCAATGCTATATCATTGTCATTCAAATACTAGCATCTTTCTAGCTAAAGTCATTCCGAGTAAGTAAACAGTTTAAAGATTTATACTTTTATAAAAAAATAAAAAATCTTCAATATAGATTTCTATTCTTAATGTCTTCACAACAATCTAAACATGATATTTTAGGTCTATATCGAAAATACTTGCCCTATCTCAAATTTTTTATGCTTCTTTTGGTGCTCATACTTTTGGCTTTCAAAACTATACATTCGTGCCACTAAAGAGGTATTTTCTCACTTAATTTTTGCTCTCTTGTATAATTGTTCTTCTTTGTATTTCTATTTGAGGCACGCTTTCATTTTTACACTTCTTTTTACATAATCGAGCTATACATTTTTCTGCAAGTACATCTTAAAGGTCAAATATTAACAATAATGCTTGAGCCTTTTCCAAAGCATTTTTCACTAAATTTAGAAAGAGGTCTCCCAAAAGCTTACCATAACTTAAAACAGCAATCAAGACACTTTCATATGTTTAAGGACTAGCGTATCATTTTTACATGTGCGTTGCAACGAAGAAGCATATAGTGCTAAATTATTTTACATTGCACCATATGATTTTCTATTTAATTTAAACATATTGATGTTTCGATGACATCTGGATATTTAACTTATTATATATATTTTTTTTTATAGGAATTGGATGCTAGGAAATAGATTGTTCGAACAACAGTAATTGTTTTTTCCAGTCAATGTGAATTTGATAGCCGTTCTTTCAAATTGGGTTTCATATTGTGCTTTTCCTTGGACTTACTTTTTTTTTTTATTATTACGTAATCATTCTCTTGAGTTTAATTAAATCATGAATAATGTATCCAGTATGACCATAAACTCTATTTATCATTTATCACTTAATGTTTTTTTTTTTTTTAATCATTCATGCTAAATCTACATCATTAAATGTTTAAATTTTTCCAAAATTTATTATCGTTCTAACGAATTAAATTACAAAAATATAACAATATCGTGCAATGCATGATATACCACTAGTAAATAATATAAATTCAACACCCGTTTTCTTCCAGCAGGCAGCTTCCTCTTTTCTGTCGTGAATGTGTGTATATATGAAAGAAAACTACAGTCTACAGCCCCTGTTTTCTCCAATATTGCTGCCGAAAAACTATTTTTTCTTCTTCCTTCAATGGCTGCCGTCCTCCTCTCCTTTTTTCTGTAGGTATATGTATATTCTAGCCAAAAGTCCAAGTGTAGCTCATTATTGTGGTGTTTGTCTCCAAGTCATCATTCTTTCTAAATAATATAATTTAGTCCTCGAATCCATTTACTTGTACGACCCATATCTTCTTTAATTTAATTCGAGTCCTTTAATTCTCAAAGTGTGGAATTTGATTCCAAATTTTCATCCAATGGTCAATTTATCCTTCTTCCCATTCCAATTGCTTCGTACATATTCATAACTTGGATTTTGCCATTTTTTGTTATTTTGCGTTATTTTCTTCAATTCTTCATTAAATATAAAGTTTTACCTACGAAATATAATATAACATAAATTAGGTAAATTTTAGTGCCATAAATAAGTATAAAAACTACACTTATAAATTCCAATTGAGCCCCACAAACTTGGTTATCCCGTATCTTCGTTCCAAATGTTTTGCTTAAATCGAGTGCTTGTCCAAGTTGCCATTTAACGAGTGTCACGTGACTAATTTTGAAATGTTATTTAACGTTAGTGACTAAACTAGTCGAAAAAGCATTTTAAGCACCTACCTGAAAATCTTTCATAAGTTTCACTAACTACACTTGAAGTACAACTTGTAAACCCTTTGCCAATAAGGTGATTATATTGTCACTACAATTTTTATTTTCATACATCACGTTTTAATTGTTGTTGAGATCTTCAATTCTTGTCCGTTGTAGCAATTATTTTCTTAATTTTTTTCAATGAATTATTATCTTCAATTTTACATTAATTAATACGTCTCGTCCTTAATGAATTTTATTTTTTATCAAAATATTTTGTTTTCGTGTTTTGAAATGAGAGAAAAATATTTTTTTCACACTTTTTATTTATTTATTTTTTAAAATATGATGGAAAAACTAGTTATTTTACGTAATTTCAACGGACTTTTGAATATAAAACTATTATGAAATACAAAATCTGTAAACACTTTGCCAATATGATTGTTATATTGTAAGCACAATTTTTATTTCATACACCACATTTTAATCGTTGTTGAGCTCAATTTTTGTTTATTGTAGCAAATATTTTTTAAATTTTTAACTTTACATTAATCAGTATGTCTCGTCTTTAATGACAATTTATATAAACAAATATTTTGTTTTCATACTTTGGAATGAGAGAATTTTTTTTCCACTTTTAATTTATTTTTTAAAAATATAATGAAAAAACAAGTTATTTTACGTTATTTCAACGTTTTTTTAGACATAAAAATGTTTTTAAATACAAAATTTGTTAAAAGTTTGAGGATAAAATAATATAAAAAATTGTTAGGGATGAGCAAAGATTAAGAACTTTAAGTTCAATTAAAATGTGGTAGAAGAAATTAAAATTTGATGGAAGAAATATAAATTGTGGTGTGAATAATTAGCTTTAATTGTCTCAATGGTCACTGAACTTATATTTGTGTCTTCGATTAATAAGTTTAAAATATCGAATTTTGAATACTAAATTTATCCAAATGTTGGACGTTACGCACTAGCATAACATTCTTTTCAAAATGTCAACAGCTTAGTGACATGGCTAACGAAATATACATATGATGTTTCGTTATACTGTTAGCAAATTGTCACGTCTTCGATTGTTCACTAAATTTTAAAAAAGGTTTTCGATTGTTCACTTAATTTCGAAAAATATTTGCAATTGTTTGTTGAAGTTTGATGTGGTCAAATTTTGGCAACTGAACTCTTAAAAATGACGTCGACTTGTTGTTCAGTACCGCAAGCATACATGTTTCGCAAAATTAATAAAATGGACATACGAGTCCGGGGTTTTGTCACAAAAATCCAAAATTTAGTCAAATTTATTATATATTTCATTGCAAAATGCATTTAATTAAATTTATTGTGTGTTTCATTGTAAAATTCAAATTTTATTTTAACAACGAAATAAATATAAAATAAACTTGATTAAATTTCTAATGATGAATATAATTT
Source organism: Fraxinus floribunda (assembly GCA_903798395.1). Lineage (NCBI taxonomy): Eukaryota > Viridiplantae > Streptophyta > Magnoliopsida > Lamiales > Oleaceae > Fraxinus > Fraxinus floribunda. Next base: position 6,030 of record CAIGRS010282608.1, read on the forward strand.
AAATTCTACAACAACATGTTAAATTAAATTTAAGTATTATGGAATTGAGTAATTTATTGTAGGATTGACCATTCAAACTCTTTTGTTCACTTTATTACTTATACACGACTTGTACTCTAGTGGTATAATTTTTTAACGACAACATGCCGACGTTATTTTATAAGTTTAATAGTTGAAATTCGACCACCTCAAATTTCAATGGGCAATCGAATACGTTTTTTGATGTTTAATGAGTAGTTAAAGAAAAATTTTCAAAATTTAGTGAGCAATCGAAGACGTAACAATTTGTTAACAGTGTGAGAAGCCACGTTACTAGTTCTGTTAACGATTTGAAATGGATGTTATATGAGTAACGTCCCACGTTTGAATAAATTTTAGTGGTCAAACTCGATTAAGAAATTTCCGTGAACAATCTAAAAGGCATAAGTTCAGGGACCATTAGAACAATTAAGTCGTATTATTATCCTCGCCAATATTCACGTTTCCCTCTTCGAGACCACACTTGAGCTAGGGTTTCACAATAGTCCAAATTCTGGGGTTCTGAGAATTTCATCGCCAGTACGAGAAAATATTCAATCGACAACTATAGCATGGATTTCGACGAGTACGATTACTTGGAGAAGGCTGTGGAAGAAACCAATGGTTCATCGAAAACTAGCAGCAAGGACACTTCGGAGAAGGAAAGGGACGGAGAAAAGAGTGAAAAGGGGTACAGAAGAAGGGACAGGAGCGATGAAGATGATTTGGACGAAGAGGAGCGGGATCGAAAGAGCAGCAGCAAAAAACGGCGAAGCGACAGGGACAGTGAAGAGAACGGACGCGATAGAGACCGTGATCGAGAGCGGGATAGGGATAGAGATAGGGAGAGGAGTTCCAGGCACAGGAGTCAAGATAAGGATTTGGAGAGGGAAAGAGATAGAGAGAGGCGGAGTTCGAGGGACCGGGATAGGGAGAAGAGAGAAGATAGGGAGAGGGAGATGGACAAGGACAAGGATAAGGATAGGGAAAAGAGAGATAGAGAAAGGGAGAAGGAGCGGGAAAGACGAGAAAGGGAGAAGGAGAGAGAGCGCGAGAGGGAAAGGGAGAGGGAGAGATCGAGGAGGAGTAGGAGTCGATCGAGGAGGAGTAGGAGTCAATCAAGGCTGGAGCGTGAGAAAGAGATGGAGTTGATGCGGGAAAGGGAGCGAGAGCTTGAATTGCGTGAGAGCAGGTGATGTCAAATACCTTTTCTTTATTGGAGAGTAGCCATATTTCTCAATATTATTGCTGTTTTATGTTGTTTAGTTATTGTTAAGATTTGATTTGCTTTCAAAAATTTGGTTGGTTTGGATGTTTTTAACTTGGAACTTGCGAGTTTTTCCTTTTAGTTGTAGGTAAGGTGTTATTAATCTGGCAGAACCAATTTTCATTTCGGACGGTGTTGTATTTGTCTGTGTCATAGTTCAATGAATCGGTGAAATAGTGTCTTCCTGGTGTAATGCCTTCAATTTGTTGTTTATGTCATTTTCCCTTTTTGTTTCCTCGAATTTTGTCTTTAATGAGGTGAAAACTTCATTTTTGAATTCTTGTTGAGGTTTTGACTTGAACTCAAATCTACACATCTTTAATTTCATTTCTTGATATCATCCATATAGTTGCCTATAAGAAATTTGCATAGATTTCATAATATTATAAATAATTAAGAATATTTGTTTCAAATCTTAATCGTTAGTCCTGCTGGTAATTGAATTTAGTTTGTAAGATTACACATGTTCCGCTGAATATGACTGTCAATGGTTTTCAAAGGCAAAATTAAGTAAATTTCTTACATTTTAGTTAAATGTTATTTTCCTCCCCGTAGCCTTTGTTGTGGGATTGAAACATGAAGGAAATGTATAAAATGGTCTGACTGCAGAAAAAAGTAAGTTTATGCATAAAGGATATAATATTCTAACTTGGATTGAAATCGTAGATGGATTATTTGCACGTCTTAATGGGCTAACAATGCGGAAACCCCTTGAAGGCTTCTTCATTGAAGAAAATGGCTTTTCCACATATTGAGTTTGATAAGGTCTGTTAAGTTTCTTTATTTGGGCTTTTAGATTTGGCGTACTCTTCCATCCTTCTAATGTTTTGCATAGCTAGATTTAAGGTTACTTTCTTAACTATGAGCTGAGATGTTGACCGCTGGTGTGTTGAATTTTTAGGTCCGCAATGCCTGTGGTGAAGCTGTATCAGTTTTCAACCTTTTCTTCAATTCGCAGATGAAAATGCTTTAGCTCCATATTTGTGGTCTCTCTTTGCTCTGAACAGGGATTATAAATAGCAAATTTCACTATTTGGAACTGGTCCAAATATAACAAATTGTGAATAGATTAAGCATGCTATGTATATTGTTGGAACTCATAACACATGTGATAGTAAATGCTTCATGAATTTAAGGAGAAAACATTTAGACTTCCCTTCTTTTTTCCCTTTTCCCTTTAGATATGGACATAAGATTATTTTCTCAAGATCGTTTCCTGGCTGCAAAATTGAGCAAGACTGGAGATTTTTGCCCACATTTCTTTTCAGTGTTATGACCTGATTATCGACATTTCTTCACCGTTCTTATAGTTATCTTTTTGCCAGTGTACAAATGTCTCAAGCTGGACTTGGCTAAATGATTAGATCATTATCTCCTTTATGCCTTGTGATATAACCTAGTTATGACAGGAAAAATTATCTTTCCTTTGTGTAAAAACTAGTTTTCTGGTCTAGGTTTTAGCCATGTAAAGTGGAATTCATGCAAAGGATGGTTGCCAACTTTGAGTGTGTTGGGGATGGAAATACATAACCTTGGGGTGAATATGAACAAGGGTTTGGGATTATGTTCTTACAACAACTTCCAGAAGGCAAACAAAGGCTTCATGTATCTTAATATTGATATGTTCCTAGTATTGGATATATACTCATTTTTCTTAGAGTTGATAATGCAGGAGATTCAAGGAAAAGAAAGAAGCAGTAGAGCCCGAAGCTGATCCAGAAAGGGATCAGAGAACTGTTTTTGCATACCAGGTCTGTAATTTCACCATTGGTGTTACATCTGGAATAAGATAACTAAATGTTTATAAATCTCCTCAATGACTATTTATTTCCTTTTTTTCCTTGTAATGCAGATGCCACTTAAGGCCACTGAGAGGGATGTTTATGAGTTCTTTTCACAAGCAGGAAAGGTACGTGAGGATTTTAATTTTTTTTCTAAGTGTTTAACATGCTACCCTTTCTTCATTGTTTTCAAGTGCTTAATCATTTAGAGGCATATAATCACTCTATCACTGTAGAATGCATATTCTGCTGTACAAAATTTACTTATTAAAATGTATATCTTTCCTATTGTTGTAAATGCACCTCTGCTTCAGTTGCTATTAGTGTAAATGCTTAGTCGTGTATTAACATTCTACATGTATGCACCTCCTTCCTATTGTCATGGAATGCATATTCTGCTGTACAAAATTTACTGATTATTATTAACTGATTAAATGTGAGTTTTCACTTTTCTAGCTATAGTTTTCTTATCAAGATGCATCTCCTTCCTATTGTTGTAATGCCTTAGTTACAATTAGTGTAAACACTTTCTCGCGTATCAACACTCTACCTGTATCTGCTGTATAGTTATTGTTTGAATGGGTTCACTTGCTATCCTGTGGCATCGGCTGCACATGTTGAATAGTAGTTGGAGGCATGGCAGGGTTTTGAATTCTTTTCCTCCTGCAACTTAATATATTTTTTATTGACTTTCCCATTTTCCATTTGCAGGTAAGGGATGTACGACTGATTATGGACCGGAACTCAAGGAGATCAAAAGGGGTTGGGTATGTAATCTTATGCTTATATCAGACGTATCGATTTTCTATTCCCCAATTTAAATATCAATGTATTGATGTCCCATTGCTGCATTAAGTATCAATTCTTTTGGGATAATAAGAATTTTGTTTTAAGTTCGATGCTACTTGGTTCACCATTTATTGCTACTCACTCTACTATGAGCAGTATTCCCCTGTTAAGTTTACTGCTGTGGTGATTATGATTTCTGTTTATTAGTGCATGGACTACAGCTTTGTGTAACCCTTCACTCAGTAATATTTTTAGCCCCAGTTTCACAACCATTCAAAGGAGTTTTTTTTTTTTTTTTTTTGGGAGAATGTGGGGTTAAAATGTTAAAAAAAGTTGGGTTTACATGCAATATTTGTTTTTGTGAGAATGTGTGGATGAGTTTGAGAAAAAAAGAGTTTTAAAAAAATGGTTGTCAAACATGGGCTTAATTTTCTTCCTTTCGGCAGATTGTTACTTGCAGATGGCAAGAGGAAATTATCTTTCCTTGGTATCTTTGTCGGGTTTCTTTAAATTGTAAATTTTATAGAAGTGTAATTGTGGATATGATGTGAGGTCTTGGCTAAGGAATGAACATGGAGAGCTTGATGTTATTTTATCTCGGCCCGTGACACTAAAGTATTTTTGTCGACGGAAGCCTTCATTAGAAGAAACTATACAACCTCATCGATTCTTTTGATTCTTCAACATTAAGGTCGTCAGATATGTATTTTTTAGATGTTTGTGCCTGTTATCATTATTAACTGTTTCCGTACCTACCTTTCTAAATCATGGTTTGATCTGTTTGAAGTAGGAAAGCTCTGGTGTGAGGGTCTGTTATCTCTTTAGCTTTGAGCTCTTCTAATGTACACTCTCACTGTTTAACAACTACTTGCTAATGCCAATGGCTTTGAAACTAGATTGCATTCTGAATGTGGCTGGTTTGATGGTGACACCACCAAGTTTTTGGAGTTGCCAAATTGGTTATGTTAACAACCAATTTTGTTATTTTACTGTGAAGCAATAAATTTAAAGGATTTTGCTACACCAACCTAACACTTTACCTA
>CAIGRS010282627.1:0-20113 GCA_903798395.1 Fraxinus floribunda
TCACAATAAGGTATGATTTCTAACCTTAACTCATGATGTAATATATGAAAATACTAAAATTCATATAAAAAGATATAGGGAAGAGAATAGAAAAATTAGGATGTAGATCTTTAATTCTTTTATTGTTCTCGAATCTCTTGATGTTTTTCCTCCTTACCTTCTTGAAGAACTGTGTTGAATTCACCATTACCTCTTGAACCGTTCTCCCCCAGAATTAGGTCTTAAATGTTGTATTTATAGTATTTCGAAGTCTTGAGAGGGTTGGAGCCGTGTTGAGCAAAAAAAAGATTCCAAAAAAATCATAATCTTTTTTTTCTCGTTTCAGCAATGGTGGCTCTGCGGCGCCCAATTTCGGATGGAAATTCAGCACTGCACGTCCTTCAGTATTTTTATCATAACTTTTTTCTATTGATATCAGATTTAAGATGAGTTGGAAAAATAACTCAAAAGGGCTACAACTTTGCTTCAAATATCACTTTCCAATTCGAACGTTTGCTATGTCAAAAATGAGTCTCAATATGGACTAAAAATCTTGAGCATAACTTTTTCGGTTGGAAATTGATGTGTGATTATACTTTGCATATATTTTATCCCTTTAATTTCTTTTTTCATCCAATTGACTCCTAGCACTCTTGAATCTTCATTGTGAGGTTAGACACAACTTTTGAGTAATTGCACTTTAATTTTCGAACTTTGGTTCTCTTACAATTTAGCCATCTTCTCCAATTTTGCATTAAATTTAATCAACATATCTAACAACATCAAAACATACATTAAAACACTCTAAAACTCATAGAAATTAGTTAAATATCAAGTTTAGATGATGTCCAAAGTATGAGTGAAATACACTCATCACACCTAATACATCAAGAGTAAAAGCTAAATATTCGATCGATCTATTTTTTTTTTTCAAAAAAAATTATTACTTAACTGATTGATATTTACATGAGAAATGTAATAGAACTCGATAGGAGCATATTAACAAAGATACAAATTGTCAATGTCAATGTCACAATAACACAAAATATAGGGTTAATGTCATAATAATATACAATTTATAGTCACAACTACAAATCACATAAGGTCACAGTCATAAAAACACAAATTGTGAGTCACAATTACATACAATTTGTGGTCACAGTTACAAATTGCACAAGGTCATAGTTACAATGTAACAAATTATGAGTCACAATTACAAATTTAGTCGCAATCACACATTTTTGGGTCATATATTATTTATTGGTCACAAATTACTCATTTTATCGATCGCATATTATTTATTGGTTATAAATTATCCATTTTATTGTCACAATTATCCAAATAATTGATCACAAACGCACTTCATCCCACCCACCCCACCACCATCGGCACCACCTTAACGCCACGCCACACTACCTCACCACCATCGCCCCGTGTGCCAACAATCACAATATGCAAACTGACCTCGATTTGAAATTGCAAGCAGGGGCCTACAAATTTCACAAATTACACTAGAGGCCCTCGACGGTGGTGGCAGGTGATAGTTGTTGTGGTGTGAGTGTCAATTGTGACTTGGGGAATAGGTAAAAGAATAGGTGGGATGAGGAATAATATATATCTGATTTTTTAAAGAATAAACTTAAAATCTAATATTTAACTGATAATAGTATCTTCAAAATATTATTTAAATATACTATCATATCTATTTTAAAAAGTCAAATTTTAAAATTATGCTCCAAGAGACTCTTCAAATTAACATTTTAAAATAAATAGTGAATTTGACTCTTCAAATTTGGTGAACCAAATACACTTTCTATAATTAAAAGCATTGAAAGTATTTTAATTTTTCATGGAGGAAAATAATACAATAATTTAGAAGGAAGTTAGTAAAAATAAAAGATAGAGATAAGTAATAAATTTTTTAAAAGAGTAGTAAAATAAAGACACTATTTGATGGTAATCATTTGAGAAAAAAAATATTTTAAATAGTGAGTTTTAGGAAAATTGTGGTTCAAAATAGAGAATAATTTTGAATTTACATGCAGAATGTTTTATTGTGTAAATATATGGTTGTAAATTGGTACATAAAAAAAAGTTTTCAAATAATAATTGTCAAATGTCTAAGTGTTAAAAATAAAGAATCTCTTGGAGTACTTAAATTTTTTTACTCCTTAATCGCTAAATATACTATTCAAAAATAGAGTAAATGTAATCAATTTTTGAACTTTAAAATTGCTACTATTTATTCATTTTTTTTAATGGGCTATCCAATGGTCAATCACATTTCCATATAACCATCTATTCACCACTATTTAACTCTCACATCTCCAATTAAGGGAAAATTACACGTGGATAACTGAAATCAAACATTACAAACTTTTTCTGTTAAATCTTGACAACGTGGAATTAAACTCATGACACTTCTTCTCTGAAAATCACTTTTTTAACCTATTTTCACGACATTTCTTATCTGGAAGAGAATGTTAAAAAAAATCCTATCAATTTCTTTAAATTCTCATTGAAATCCACGTCAATACACTATTAGGCTTGGGAATGAGAGCTCTCTTCATAGTTATGGTGCCTATAGAGGCTTCTGCTTACCTTTCTCTTGCCAGTAGTTCAATTGATTTTGAATTAGGTTTTGAACCCGCATATGCCTAATTGGAGTTTTGAAATTAAGGGTTTAAATTGGGGGTACTAATATTGAGATTTTGATTTTGGGTTTGGAATTAAAGCTTCGTTTGAGCCACATTTTTCTAGAATGAGAATGAAAAATATAGCAGTTATTAGACCCCACACAAGAAATAGAAATTCAAAATTGATGGTTTAATGTGGATAACGGCCATATTTTTCATTTTTAAGGATGAAAAAGGTAGATCAAATGGGGGCCAAGGCGTGTTGCAGTTGAGGAATGGAAATCGTGTTTGGCTCGTACGTTTTTGGTGACATATACATGATTAACGTCGTCAATATGCCACGTAGGATTATCGTTTGCCACGTTCAATTTTATGTAGAAAGATGATTGAGTATTGGGTAACTTATTAAAGTTGAGTGAGTAAATAATAAAAATATTAAGGGCTTGTTTGATTCTCAATTTTTTCAAAATAGATTTTTTTTTGTATATTCTTTTCAATCACACGTTTTTAATTTAAATAATATTACATGTAAATTATAAATTTTTTTCTTTTTTAATTATACATTCTCCATTAATTTACTATTACAAAATACATTTTTAAGAAAGTACTGGCTCAAACACAGACCCTAATGTTGAATGACTATTCATTAAGCATGTGTTTTGACACCCATCTTGGGTGTATCATAAATTTTAAAATAGTGATTGATGGAAGAATGTATGATCGAAAAGTAATGAAATTTTTTAAATTTGTATGTAATATTATTTTATTTGAAGAATGTGTAAAAAAAGAGAAAAAGTAAAAAAATTGGTGCCAAACACAACATAAAGTTACTCATTAACCCCCTCCCCTCCAACCCACAAACCCAATCAAAAGGCAGGTCTATAATTACTCACGTCTGTTTAGCGAAGGGGAAGAGCAGCCTAGGTTTTCTCTCTCGGTATTACACTCAAAATTGGGAACATATTCATCAGCCCCCTCGGCATCAATTATCGTATGTTGCAGTGATTTCTACTCTTCTTCATCACCAAACTTGGAAGGTAGTATCGGATTGTATTAGTGTTAAAACGGGCTTTTATACGTTGAAATCGACATTTATTTGTTGTGAATAATTAATTTGAACTCAACTCCTTATATATTATTTTATTTTATTTTCCCAGAATTGTTGTTTCTTGATGCTAATCTTTCTCTAGCAATAGTGATTTTTTCAACAATATTTCTCTTGAATTCTTGATGCGGTTGTTTATGGTTTTCTATTGCCTTAAAAACTGGCTGCTTTTGAAGTTTAATAGGTGAAATACCCTGGATCAAGCCCCCACTAGACCCAAATGGCTCCGCCCCTGGCAGAAATTTACACAATTAATTCTGATATAAATTACTAGCAATAAAGATTTGTATTTAGCCTTTCAAAAAAAATAAAGATATGTATTTAAATTTTTTTACCCCCCAGTGCATAGAATATTCAGCGTTTCTTTAATTATTTTCAGGTCTACACACATAGAACAAACTAATAATTAGAGAAAAGACATGCCACCTTCTGCTGAACTGGAGAACCTGGAGGAACCCCAGTTCAATTGGGGAAAGAAAAGAGGCCGTGGTGGAAAATTGAAAAAAGTCCAATTCTATGAATCATTTACTTATGATGAGGTGGATTATACTTTACATGATTGTGTATACATGAACGTTCAAGATGAACCTGTACCACACATCGGCAAGCTTGTAAAGATATGGGAAGATGCTGGCGAGTCCAAGAAAGTAAAAATTCATTGGTTTTTCCGTCCCTCGGAAATTTCATATTATCTAAGAGATATGGAGGTAGCTGAGAATGAATTATTCTTTGCCACGGGTGAAGGCACTGGCCTTGCGAATATCAACCCTCTGGTAACTATGTTCTTTCGCTTTGACCTGGTATCAACAAACTATGTATTTTTTCTAACAGTGTTTTCATGCATATCTATGGTAAAATTATAATGATATCATAGTCTTATTTGTAAGTTGTTTGCTTATCTTATCGGCTAGCTTTCTCTAACAGCAAAGAATCACAGGTTTTGCGCTTGCTTTATTTTATATGATAAATTAAGTGGGAAAGAGTGTGATTCTGGAATAGCCTCATTTGGAAGATGAGGAACAATAAAAAATGATAGTTTCTCTGTATATGGCTCTTATGGCTATTATCTATGTAAAAGTTTATCGGACCGGGGGTGGGGTGCATTTATTCTAATGGAATGTTTGGAGAGGATGGAGTCCTTGAAAAGATCTTTTGCAAGTGGGCTAGCAGAGGACTTATGGTAAAGAGATTTTACCAGAGAGTTTAAGGCTAGGATAAGATGAATGGTAGAACAACATTTTGTAAACTTGATACAGCTGGAGGAATATCTTATAAAAAGGCTATTAAGGATGACCATGTTATGCCTTTGAGAGTGAATTTTCCAATATTTATGCTGCAAAAAAGTCAATGAGGCATATGGTGCGAGGAGTTGATGACAATTTTTGCTCAACCTTGTCCAGTTGTATATAGCTTAATTTTTTTGGTAGTGCTTATAAATAGTACTAGTAGGTCTATGGAATGTGCGGATAATAAGTCATGGGTTTTACGATGTGTTGACAAAATTATGTTTAACCACACATTCTCCCAATAAAATGATATTAAATGTATACCCATAACGTTTCCTTCCTTTTTAATCACACGTTCTTCCAGAAAATCACTTTTTCACAATATCACTTCTACAAAAAAGCAAAATCAAACAAGGGCTATGTGCTTGTGTTCGATGAGGGTCGTGCTCTTGCTGCACAAATTCTGGAATATTTTGAGATTTGTGGGAAGTGAAGACTAACCTTAATATATGAAATATCCTCTTGGTGACAGTCCATTGAGGTAGGAGACCTGTGAGACATAACCTAATTCCTTTTTTTTCTATATTTTTCCTCTTGTACCTACCTGTGATTTTTCTATTGAAGTCAAAACAAAGAAATTTTTTCAATTAGTTAGTTGTTTGATTTCTATTCAATTTTTAGAGCGAATTGTAGATTAGTAGTTCTTATTCAATTATTACTTCATAATTTTTTATAGCTGCTTCATCTATCGATTTTATGTTATTAGTTCAAAATTAGATTTTTTTTTGTTATAATCTGATATTGTAGAGTTTTCTATATGATTTATGGTTTATTGTACTATTTTTTTTTTATTTATGGTTTATTGGACTTATGGACTATAATGTTGTAGTTTTGTATCTTGTTCAATTTACTTCATATTGAAGCTTATGCTTTGAAGTGCCTTGAGAGGTTATGCCTTCCTTGATTTAGCCTCTCTCTGATGCATAGTTTTTGTACCAAATAGAAATGTTGCGTGGCGACTTCCTAAACCATCATGTTGCTGCACAACGAACTAAATCGTATAGCATCAGTGGTAGCATGTATGTCTTTATGTTTTTCAGGTCCCTTTTTGTTTTTATCGTTATTATTATTAGTTCCACTAGTGATGCTTACCAAGGACTCCGCCCTTCGTCCTTTTTGATGATTCTCCAAGTCATTGGTTTCCGGTCAATAGATCTTCAGTTTTTGTTTATGGTCTATTTTCCACGCCGCGAGAGAAAACAAAACATTGTAGGGAGATTGAATGTTGTCATCTAGAGTTGTAATGGAATAAATTCAATATCATGCAATTAATATTATATAACATAATGCATACAAATCCAACAAGCTATTGGTTTATGTATGGACTCTAATGCTGTGAGGGGATGTAGTTATATAAAAGCAACTACGAAAATGTGAATAATGAAGGTTTGATTATGAGTAAGTGCTAGTTTCTTTAGTGCCTATCTTCTATGGATAAAGATTGACAACTTTTAGTAAGAGGTGTTAGATAAATATTGATTGAATGATAATTTGAATAAATTGAATTAATGGTTATTTGTAGCTAATTTGGGGGATGAGAGTGGGATTGATGAAGATTACAAGTGAACTTTTATTACTTGGGGTTGTAATGGCAAGAATACCAAGGACTTGTTAAGATCGTTTCCAAATTATAATTGAAATTGAGTTTCTCAAAAATGTATATAGAAACAAAATTTGGAATTTTATTGAAATTGGAAAACATAGATTGATGTTTTAGTATTTCTTATAGAAAATAATTTTTTGAAATAGAAATGTTATTAATGAATGAGATAGAGAAATGCAAAAGCACTTCTTATTTGAATGTGTTTTTGAGTTTTAGTTTTTGAAATAACTGCCAACTTGGACCTTTAAGTTCTTACAATAAATTCTTTTCCATGTGAAAAACACGATTAAGAGATTGAGGGCAAGAAAAGGCTCCAAAGAAGAAGCTAAAGAAAGAGTTGACAATGTAAAGTCTTTATGTGAAGGAATATGAACTCGTGAATGGAAAGGGGGAGAGAATGATTTTGATGCCGTAGATGGGCTGTGACATGAAGAGAGAAAGTTTTGAGAAGCCAAGTGTTGGGTTTTTTCGAATACTTATTATATCATTCCATTAAACTATGAAGAAGCTTGGAAAAACAATGTCGGCCAATACTGTAAACTTACTATTAAGTTAGTAACAATTACATCAGATAAATGATATCACCAGTAATCGAATTAAAGGGAGCTTGAGTCTTTACCGAAGGCTTCATCTTAAAGTGTTTCTTAAGCTTAGCGAAAGATTGCTTTCACTAGGACTTGGGACATTTATGTTTTGCTAAGATGAAGATCGCAAGGTTTGTTAAGCATTGTTGGCAATCAATTGTGTGATCTTAAGCATCTAGATCAGGTCTCGTATCACTGTATTGATTGCATGAAGTTTATAATTAAAAGAAAACATATGGACACATTATCCAAATTAATATGTTAAATCAACTATTAGACCATATGCAAAGTACATCTAATGTGGGTTTGGCATTGTCTCTAGATTTATAATTGGAGTAAAAGATATTTTGCGTGCAACTTTAGTTTACATTCACTTGAGCTTTACCTTTATACTTAGAGCTTTTAGAAGAAGTTAGATTCACTATGATACTTTGATGCGAACATGAGTGTCGGACACAACACAAGTCCTATTCCTATATGGTGACATATTTTTCAAAACAAGTAGGACAAAGCATGTCAAATAATAATATTGAACTTGTTTTAGTTTTTAATTTTTGTTTCATATAGTTTTTTATTAATGATGTAAAACATGTTACTCGGACTGAGTATAATTGTCGAATAAGGGTACATATCTAGGAGTTGGATATTTTTTCTTCTAAAACTTAGGATACATGGATACAACTAAAAAGAATTCAAAAACTTGACATTGGTGTTAAGTTTTTACAAACATAAATTTTTTTAATATTACATGCAAAATAATTTAAGATTTTTTTTGGGAGTGTAGCATTAAATGGACTTAGTTTCATGCCTTAGAAATCTTGGTTTTATGCCTCAAAATCAATTTTATTGTTTTAAAAATTGTAGTCCCTCATTTTCTTCTTGCAACTTCTTCTTTCCTTTCCATGATTCTGCCACATTCACTTCTAATTTGAAAGGGTCCAACACATGATCCATACCTGTACTCATTTCGTGTCGTATCTTGTTGTGTCGGCTACATCGTACAAAGTGAGTAGTCCGAGCAGCATATGGCGTAAATATAAGTAATAATTTTTTAAATTTGTACGCATGTATTTAAACAATTAGCGGTGAGTTCCAATTTTCATTGGGAAACACATTTATAATTGTTTATTCTAGTTTTAAATGTCGTGGGTCTCATAAAATTGAGAACTGTACCCTCTAGTGCACAATATTAAGGGCTTGAAGATTCATTGTAGTCGCAATCGAAGATGAAGTACATAGTAGCAATTTCCACTGAGGTGAGTCTCCATTGCAAATTGGCAACATCTAAACACCGGATCGACACCACCGGCTTGCAGAAAAGGAGTTTGACTTTACTCTTTATTTCTCTATTTTCTTCTTTTTGTTCATGTTTGAACACTTCGACGTTTCGGAGATGCTATCGTGGACAGCATGTTCGATACGTGTTCGACACTTCGTTTAGTGCTTGTTTGGTAAAGCTTTTGTTTGCTCAAAAGATGGTCAAACTTTATTTTGACCACACATTTTATTGGACCCGCGACTTTTATTCACTTTTCACCCCACATTTCATGAGACCCACTAGCTTTTATTAACTTCTAGCAACATCACGCAGCCCCCCTTAATAGTTGAGAATAGATTTTCTAATAAGTGTTTGTTTATTCTATGCTCCAAAATTACTAATAAGTAAACGCCTACCATTTGGTTAATCTTTTTTCTCCATGGAAATTATCTGCTAGCATGACTTCCTATTTACCATAGTTAATTACAACCATATTACTTTAGTCTAAGCCTTTGCCTTCTGTATGCATGATTCATTCTGAGATATGAAAATATGGCCCTTGTTTGGCTCCAATTTTTTAAAATTCATTTTCCTCAAATTCATTGTCAACCATACATTTTATGGGTCCACAACTTTTATCAATTTTTCAACTATACATTTCAGCAACTTTATCATAATTTTTTTTTTCAAAAAAAAAATGACTTTTAGCCAAATTAGACGGGGCCATACTGTTTTTTAGAGAATTACGAATTTGTTATTTGTGGATGTTGCAGGCTTGGAGAATCTATAAAGTATAATAAAGTAATTATTTAATTTCTCCCAGTAATTCCCCAAAGCTAACATCAACAAACTTCATGTCCATTTGGCTTGCCTTTCCCTTTATTTCGATTATTTCTTACTCCTTATTAACTTAGTCTTTGCATTACACGTAAATACAAGTAATATTTTTATGTAATGGTTTTATTTCCTATTGAAGCAAAATTGAGCCTCCAGTTGCATTCACGAGTTTCTATAGGTCAATCATGTTGCTTCATTTGGAGGTCACCATTGATTATTCTATGATGAGTAGGTCGTCCTTGATCTGAATTTTTATGATCAATATTGTCTATTTCTCTCTCAAGTTTGAAGTCTTTTCAACCTGGGCACGTGGTGGAGATTATGACAATACTTTTCTCCGTGTTGCTTTTACAAAACTTCTTGTATCATCAAACCATCACCATTAGTACAACACCAACATTATTTTATTCCAAATTCAAAGCAATACCTATTGTATCTTTTTCAAATTTTATTAATTCACCCGTAATTACTTCATCAAGACCATGAATACAAGAAATGTCACAACATTTTGATTTTTTTTTAATTGATGTTCTTGTATTTAAATTTATATCTTATCATAGGGTTGAACTATGAGGGTGTTTGGTGTGGATTAAAATCAGATTTTTAGTGAATTGTGATAGAAATTTTTGAAATGTGTTGTTGAAAAGATGTGGGATCTATGAAAGATGTGGTTGATATTGATTGTTTGACTTTGACTTAGATTAAAGTCAGATTTTAATTCGGCCCAAACAGGTCCTATATCTTCTAAAAGTTAAGCAGTTAGAGAAGGGCCACACATGCCTCCTCACGTGGGTACTGGAGTTATTTTTCGATGGAGTGCAAAATTTTCATAAAGTGGTAGCAGCAAGACTTCAACTCAGGAATTTTGCATGCTGTGCTACCATGTTGAACCATCTAAATTTTTTGGGAATTCCAAATATCAATATGATCCCTATTTCAATAACATATACGCTTCATTGATAAATATTAAATATATAATTTTTTGTTTGTACAATTTCTCTGTATAAATTCTTTTCCCTTCTTTTTTCTCAATTCTTTCTACTTCCATATTTCTTTGTCATCTCTCTCCTGTTATACATCAAAAGGCCTTGGAGGAATACAACTTTCCCCCTTTGGTGATATTATCACATGTACTTCTAGTAACTCATGAGGTTGCCGTGTCTCGTTTTATGGAATTAGGAAGCGATTGCTGGCAAATGCAATGTCGTCTGCATCTCAAGTGACGGCAGAAATCCGCAACCCTCAGTCGAAGAAATTCAAATGGCTGACTATGTATTTTACCGCCTTTTCGATGTCAAAAACTGTCAGATATTGGATAAGATGGACGATAAAGTGGGTGGACTTGATGGTATGTTACTTTATCTCCTGTATTTTATGCGAGTTCTATCTTTTGCCAACGTTACAAGCTGAGAAACATTGTTGTTTCCGAGTGTTGCTGTTAAAATTCAGATTGTCTCAAATCCTTATGTAGTTGATTTTTGTTGTTACAGTTGAATTTGTATTTAACAGAAAAGAGAATAACAATTCCCTTGATATTCCCAAACTTGGTTCTAAGAATAAAGAAGACGGTAGGAATGCTATTGCGTGCAAAGAAATAATGAAGCTTGCTGACCCAAACTCAGTTGACAAGTTAAAAACTCGAGGGTCAGACGGAAATTATGATTTGATGGACAAAGAGAGAGAAAAATCTGGAAGGAAATCTAGTTCTTTGGACGATTCATCTTTTAAGAGCTCAAAGCTTGATGATTCAAGTGAGTTACCAAAGCATGAAGACAAGAGTGGTGAGCAAATTCCGACTTTTTCTGGAAATGGCTCAAAACCCCCGGCGACTAGTGTCATCTCATCTGATGCAAAATCAAAACCTGGACATGATAAGAACACTGTTTGGCCTGGAGAGAATGCAAAACCAGCTGAAAGCTTGAGTGCTTTGGATGAAAGGCTCTCAAAAGCAAATGTGTTTACCTCAAAAGAAGAAATGAAGTCTGGAGACCATCAACATTCTGTTAGGACTGGAAAGGATTCAGAACAAATAGATAATTCCAGTGCTTTGAGAGAAAGGCCGTCAAATATCAATGTTGTTTCGCCTGAGCTGAAACCTAAATCTGGACATGTTACGAATTCTGTTGGACCTGGACAGGCTGCAAAATTAGCTGGAGATCCATGTGATTTGGAAAGAAAGGCACCGAAGGGAAGTGTCTTCCTGAAAGAAAGACCTTGTGTACATGATATCGGGCATGAGAAGGATTCTGCTGGGCATAGAAAGGATGCAAAATCCGCTGCAAATCCACGTGCTTTAGACGAAGGGCCTTCAAAGAAGGCGAAGGTTGATAATTCTTTTATGTCATCAGAAGATAAGAACAATACTATTCAAAAGTCTGAAAAATATGTTGGGAGTGATGCTAAAAAGTTGCCAACAGCTGAAGATAAAACCAAATCAAGACTAGTTAAAGAATCTATTGGGCTGGATAAGGGCCATACTAAGGAGACTAGCAAATTTTCAAGCGGCAACTTGTCTAAGTCGTGTGTCGTGGCATCTACGAGTAAGAATGGAGGGAAAGTTGAAGGCCAAACATTTGAAATCACTCGAAGACCTGTTGTCGTAAGTTGAGCAACAAACAAGATCATTTACTTTTGGAAATTATATTCAACACTGTGGCTTATAACTCCTAAATATGATGGAAAAGCATTTGCACCTTGAGACATAGGTTTTATAGACCCAATAAGAACTTTTGGTCAATGGTATGATTGTTTTAATTAAGACGTCAATTAATTTTAAAATAGTAAAGGTGTAATTATAAAGCATGAGAGGCAAAGTTTGAAGGCTTAAGTCCATAGTGGCTTACTAATATGTTGTTAGCAAAGATACAATTAAGTGGAATTGACATAGGATATCCCACATTTTTCCTCCGATGAAACGAAGGAGTTTGCTTGTTGATGTTTTACATCTCAATGAATTAAGATGATGAGATGATACGATATGCCTACGACATTTGCATGCATTATAAACTTATTTGATTGTGATATCAAGAAATTGGGTGGATATAATTTTTGTGGACTAATTCACACTACACTTAAATTGTACCTATGGCATAAAGTGAGCGCGTGTCAAGCTTGCACAACCCATGTTTGGTGGCTCATGTAAGACTCGACTTTGGAATTTTGGTTGAAGGTTATAATTTGCACAATCCTACGTGGCCATGTTATGTTCGCATGAGTTGGTACTTTTTCTATTAAGTTACTAAATATGCCAGAAGAAAATTTTTGGTTGGCACAATTATTCAACCCAACAACCAAAAAATAGCAAATCACAATTTTTTTAAAAATAAGCCCACATAGGCAATGAGGATGGATGCCTAGCCCAACACGACCATATATTGAGTAAAGATATACATAATGATGCATCAAAACAAGCTCCAATTAAGTCCTTTGATATTCTAGATTAGACAATTTATATCTTTCAATGCCTATGGAAATTTCTAATGCTCGTGTTTTATATACATGTGTGGTGATGTAGAATGGGGACTACATAATAAGTCTATAAGTGGTGAGAGCTTGTGGACGAGTGCAGTGGTGGAGGCTTAGAAGTAAAAGTTACATCGTGGATTCTCTTGATAAATTGCCTATGTTACATGAACCTTATGTGCAATCAAAATTTAAGAGCTGTATGGGTGTGCTTGCCTCTAGTCCATTTTCTGCTAGTCTAGAAATTGTTGGTGATGGCCAATGAGATAGGTGTTTTGCCGCTCCATTTGCGAGGTCTCACTTGACATTTTGAAGTTGATAGTGGGAAGAATTGGTGGTTTTAAAATTATTGTGGAATAGATTTTTTGTAGTTTTGAAGGGTGTATGTGTAACGACTCGAGTCCCGTGCACAAACTGTTATATCATACAGACTGTCCGCTTTAAGAGATCGCCTAACTTCTTAATCTCTTACAGCTTTGTGTCGTGTCCTCCATGATTCAAACTTAAGATCTATGATATGAGAGATTTATGCTGAATCCTGGTATCAATTGGGCGTCTCGAGTTAGAATCTTATGGACGCTATAGAAATCTGTGAGGGAAAAGATGGACTCAAGCTCTCCCAAAGCGAATAGAAAGAGAATGGTCGAGCACAAGACTTGGGTCGTTGCAAAAAAAATGCTCATTTTTTGTGAACGATCGGAGCCTTGTGCCCGGTCGTTCTCTTAGTACTGTTCGCTTTGGGAGAGTATGAGCTCATCTTACACCTCACGAATTTTTATCGCATCATCAAGATGCGCATTTTCTTATAACAACCCGAGTCTCGTGCCCGATCGTTCTCTTAGTACTGTTCACTTTGGAAGAACATGAGCTCATTTTACCCTTCACGAATTTCTATCGTATCCTCAAAATTTGAATCCAACATTTTTGCCTTATGAAAGACTTGAGTCGAATCTTGGGGACGCGATAGAAAGTTGTGAGGGATAATATGAGTTCAAGCTTTCCCAAAACGGATAGTACATAAGAGAATGCCCTGACACGAGGCTAAGATCATTACGGTATGCGGACTACTAGCATGATTTGGTGGGAGAAAGTTTGACATCTTTGAATGAAGAGTGAGGTGGAGATAAAAAGATGGTTACTTGGACAAGGTGAAGTTGGCCAGTTTGACATCTATGAGCATGAGTGAGGTGGAGATAAAAGATGGTTGCTTTGACAATTTGGAGTTGACCATACAGGTATTAGAGTAAAACAAACGAAGCTTTCAGATAGCTGTGTCAAATGACTCGTGTAATACAACACCGGCATTTCTTGAGCACTTGACTATCAGATAAGTATATGACAGCTTGCATTGAAGAGGTACCAGACCAGTATAGAATGTTATAGCATTGAAGTCCGCAACATTTTTTGAAGATATGTCCCAAAGGTTTTTCTTGCATTATTTGGGAACTAATATTGGGGCTTATGCCCAATCTTTATGTAGTTTCTACCAAAGGAATTTGAGGCTTTTCATCAAAAAGGTGAGGGACTTGGGGAACTAATGAGTATTTTTGGTCAGTACTGAATATGGCCTTGGATAGTGTAAATCGAAGAGATATGATTATTGAAGTTCGGTGTCTGGAAGGTTTAATTGAATGGAATATCACTGGTTTCATTGGATAATGAAATAGTGCAGTAACTCAATGTCATCCTATCGAGCTACTACACTGTTTTATTGAAAGTTGAGTTACAGATATATGTAGGTTGCTTTTTCTTTTTACTCATTCTTATGCCTTTCAAGCAATGAACCAAAAGGGATGGTAAAAAATGATTCATATACCTAAGCCCAAATTTATTGAGAACACTTTTTTAAGTGCTTTTTTATTAGTTTATTCCTTTCACTTTTTAAGTGCTTGTATATTCAATTAAGTGTAATCTAAACACTACTACCTTTTCTCACTTTCTCTTTTATGCATTAATACATTGAAGGAAAAAGAAATATAATATGCTAGCTGGTACATGATTAAACCTTCATATATGATCCTTGTAAAGTGATTGCTTGTAGACACTTATTTTAGTTGGAGGAGATTTTAATTTTAGTGTTAACATGTTATTGTGGTATAGTTAATTTAAGCGCTTTGCATTTCCTGCAGTAATTTCAGAAATTTGATTGATCTTGCTTTTAATGCTCTCTGTTTTCACTTGCAGGGCAAGAGCACGTGGTTTAGGGAACTTGTAAGTTCACACTTATCATTTGTCATATATAAAATTTTGATTCCGCTTTCATATGAAGATATGTTTAAAAATTATTAATTTTTAAACGCGTGTGGAAATTTGTTGAAGATATGTATTCTTACTAATCTAATCAAGTTTAAAGTATGGAAGCAATCATAAGTGGTTAATATTCAATTCCTTTGTCTTCCATTTCAGAATTGGTTGGCTTTCTTGTTCCGTATATGGTTTTTATTTTAAGGTTTTGGATCGAGCAGAATATGATTGAGTATTATTATGAAGTTTGTATCCCTTTGTAGTTTGACCTGCAGTCTAATTATATATAAGTATGCATAAATGAGCTTAGGTCTTGACTAATTGGGTTTTAACAAATCCCTAAGTTCTCATTATCAATGAGGAAGAAATTGTGTGCAGCCTAACTATTTGAAGTTAATTTAGCCCACTTGAAGATTATTATCTTTGAATTTTCGTTCTCGATATGTATCACATCAATATTTTAATGGAACTTGTAATTGATTGGAATTTAATATGCATACCTTTATAATTTCTCAAAGATCAACTCTAGATTCACCATCGTGTTGGTTGTTGGAGATTTATACCATTTATTCTAAATCTTTCTCCAGCCTTGGGAGGAAAGAGTGCAGGACTCAAACGATCAAGGTACACTGGTGCTGCTCCGGAATTTGGATCCAGAATATACATCAGGAGAGGTAGAGGTAATTTCGTTCCACTAGACATAATTATTATATGTATCTCAATTTTTTTGCTTTCTTGTATGTCTGCTATTGTTTCGTCTGAAATAAATGTGGAATTATGGAGTCATTTTCATGCAAACAAGTTCTGCATTCTATTTAATTTTTAGTTGGAGATTTGGCTAAAGGTAAACTGCTCTTGGAACTTTTTTCAATGTTAAATTTAATGAGATTTTCTCAATTTATATAACTTCTAGAACACCAATGTCACTGTGAGTTTGGACCGATGTGTGTGGACCAACTAAATTAAGCAATTAGCATCCACGTTCCTCGTGCTTGGATGGGCAAAAGAGAAGATGTGTGGTGGGGTTGGGTTTAGGAGCCAGAGGAATCTTCTATCTCCAGGGATGGTTTATGCATAATCACATAAAACTGTACTGTTTTCTCCTATTGTTCTGTACCAAAATAACAATTTTTCCACATCTGTTTTTGTTTGTTTTCTCCCTTTTAGGCTTAGTTCCAGAACTTCCTTTAAAACTTTTTATATGTTTTTCTGAGTTGATGATTATGCAAGGGTTTTTTTATGACATTATTTGACACCCATTCAAGGAAAACTTTGTGTAGTTGAGGCCTAATTGAATACTAATTGAATATTTATCATGATAAGTTTCCATTTATCGTTTTTCTCGTTTATGTGTTTCTCTGCTGTCTTAAGAGGTCTCATTTATTTTTCCACCTTGATGATGCTGTGGAATTTTTCCAGGACATCATTTGGCATGCATTTGATGAAAATTGCACAGCTAAAATGATACAGCGCACTGCTGTTTCCAGTCCACATTCTGGTAAGTAGATAAACACCAACTTCATTGCTTCTTAAGATTCAGCGATTTTTGGGTGCATTTCATGTTTTTATTTGTTCTCATTCTTAAATTATATTCACATTCAAGCCTTGTTAAGTGGTCTTGGGTTTTCTTTTTGGTTGAAATCCTTTGACCTCCCGTGTTTACCCTTGTCAGGTCAAGCTTTTGTCATATTTAAAACAAAAGAAGCTGCAGAGAAGGTTATTAGAAAACTGAATGATGGCTGCTTAATGCTACCGAATCGCAGGTATATGTGCGGATTCATGTACTCGTTATGCTAAAAGAAATGGTGAGAATAAACTGCGTGACTCTTGTTGTGGAAGTACCTGAAATTAAAAAGTAAATTGTAAATACCAAAAAATATGTAGAAGATTATTCCGACTTGATTCGTGAATTCATTGTTTTTGTGTACATTTGGTTGGTGCCTATCTTTTATTATTACATCATTTAGTTGACTAGATTCTTGATTAAAACCCATTTTTCTTTCTGTGTTGCTTAAAGAAGCCATACCCTGGGATTGATTTGTGTCTTAGGTGTTGGAGCATGTTAATGACTGATTCATTTGAAATGCCTGTTTTCACTTCAAATTTTGTTACTTGTATTGATGGAGGGGTATGGGGTGAAGGTGTTGGATTTGATAGCCTGGACATAGATCCACTTTCTTCTATCTAGAATGAAAAGATGTGAAAATGCATTATGTGATCTGGAGATTTTACACTGAAAGAGTTGCATTATTTGCAGGCCGCTTGTAGGTTGCTATGGGGTTCTTCCCAGAGTTTCTGGAAGGCAGACCTCTTTTGTGGGTCATTTGGCTATTGATGATGTTAGACGTCAAATACAAAGGGACATGGTACGGTTAATTTGTTGGTCATTTGTGGTCTCTTATTTGGACCGGCTCTCTTACTTATACAGGCGGTGACTAAACTTTTAGCGAAAGTTTATGTTGATCACTTCTGTTTTAAGTTCATGGAACTTAATTTTTGTAACAATTTGGTGACTTTGCCTGTGTCCATTAGTTTGACTAATGGAAAGTCCGACATGTCTGTCTATTTTTCAGCCTAGTTATACTATTATGCCAGTTTTGCATTAATTTCGCTAATGGACATGGAAAACTTGACCAGTATAATGAACGTTTAAGTTTTAGTGACCAACTTGAAACATGTTTTTAGTTTAAGACCAAATTATTTTTCTTGTAAGTTTGGTGACTACTTGTATTTCTAGCACTTGTCTCGACATTAACCACAAGTGTAACAAAAATACATATACATGCACAATCTTTTAGCACGAGTTCTTAACCATCTAATGTTGTTTATGCTTTTCTCATTGATCAGAAAGATGCAGTGTCCACTTCTCACTATTCTCAGACCAACACAATCGAATATGAAATGGCCATGGATTGGTGCTTACTTCAATCAAAATCTGATATCTGGTGGAAGACGCTTTATGAGGTGAAATCTATGTACTTGATCTAAATCTAGTAAAACATTTTTCCTCTATATTTGCTTGAGCTATGGTTTGTCGAGCCCATAAATTTTGCATTTGTTTAGGTACAAAGAGAGCAGTTAAGAAAACTCCGTGCTAATCTCAAGTCGAATTGAGCATCAACTGGAAAGTAAATCAAGCTTCATGTGAGTATTTTCACTAACTATGACCTGCAATTTATCTTTCCAAATATGGAGAAGACTTGTAGAACTTAAAATATATACTCTTTTAATTGATGGATAACCTTCTCACTTGTAGATGTTGCTCAAACCTCAAATGATGGTGCTTTATAAATTTTTAGTGGTAATTGCCATCATAACTGTAGATATAACTCTTTGATATAAAAAAGTCTGTTTTGAATTATAGAGTAAAAAAAATTGAGTCAGAAATATGGAGAAGAATAGAGAATTTGCTCAACTCTTATCTGTTGAATTACAATGTGGAATAAGTGAAATGCCCTATTTCTAAGGTTACGAACAACCAAAACAAGAATATACTTGTTTCCTAAGATAAAAGGTAGAAACTTTACCTTTAGGCTACAAAGAAATTATGTTCTATAAGCTAAAATCATTTTTTTTTTTGGTGTTATATTTTTAAATATTAATAGAATGAGAAAAAAATAAAATCTGCAAAGACTCTTGGGGGTCCGGACCTCTCCCAGGACCCTCCCTAGCTCCACCCTTTAAATCGTTTATAAATACTTCCTAACATGCTTTAACTTTGATACCAGTTAAATTAGAGTACAAATAATTGAGGCAATAATATGGAGAAAAGATAATGTGTCAACTCTTATTGTCTCTTGAATGTTTTTTTAAGACAGTGAAAGAAGAGACCCTATTTATAGGAGTACAAACAACTAATATCTTCCCTATGAATACTACCATAATGTCAAGCTCCTGTTTGATACACATTAAAATGGAAAGAATACATTTTTATTTTTTTTTGGTGATGTAATGGTAAATATGTGGTTGAAAAAGAAGGAAAAGTTATTGATGTGATGGAAAATATTATTTTATTGAAGAACGTGTGGTTGAAAATGAGTAGAAGAATGAAAATGAATATTTTTTTTATTTTTTTTTTGATAACCGTGGATGTCTGGGCCAGCTTGTGCGCACCTCGACTAATCCCACGGGGCCCTGAAAAAATTATAATGTGGCTCAAACAGGTAAATGTAAGAATATGTGATAATTATGAATCACGCTATTATGTAAATATTTCAGTATACACTGAACAGACTGGTAATAATCCAACAGTAAGTATTGGTGGATACTGATCTTATTTTTATTTTGTTTTGGTTCTATCATTATGTCTACTTTTGTTTTCCTTGTTTCACCAGATATCTGCACTCTTCCACATGGCTTGCGAACAATTATATTAGGATTTCTTGATTTTGGTTTTCCATAAAGTAGAAATTAGGCAAAAACAGAAGTGTTGTCTTTTTCTTGTTAATTTTCTAATTAAATGCTTCCACGAGTGTTGGGTAATTTTCAATGGATTTGTTTATTTTTGGCAGGCTGAAGAAAATAGTATCTACCTGTCATATGTGGAAACTTCTGCCCGTATATAATTCAGAGCGAGGATCACCTACTAGTAGTATTTTCATTTGAATATCTTATATGAATACATTGCAAAGATCTCGATGTTACTTTGTGGGACATGGTAGAAATTAGCTACACGTTTCACAGGCGCTATATTTGACTACTGCTGCCGATCTTGAAGTTGTAGATCAGGCAATTTTTGGTTATACTATGCATCTTCTCGGCGCACCTTTTATGCAAGACGAGTGTTTTGAGCGAAATATTTTGATTAACAGCAAATTTCAATGGCATCCCATGAGGTATCAGGCTATTAAATACTCTCTCTCTCTCTCTCTCTCTCTCTCTCTCTCTGTGTGTGTGTGTGTGTGTGTGTAGTTTAATGGGCAAAAGTCATCACAATTACAAGATAACTGTATGAATTGTGGGGTAGTTGGAGAGATCAAAATGCAAACACAACATAAATTTCATTATTTGGGAGGATGGTGGCTTAGACTATAACCTTGATATTGGGATCTAACCGAAAGGGGGGAAGAAGAAAGGGAAATTATAAAAAATCAGGAATTTGAAGTTTAGAATTCAAAAA
>CAIGRS010282630.1:1575-18890 GCA_903798395.1 Fraxinus floribunda
TTTTTTTTTTTTTTTTTTTGAGTAATGCTATTCATCTCCACTGTGATTACAAATACAGGTTAGGTGACGTTAAGGTGACATTAAATGATAGGTGAAATTAAATAAGTAATTTAATTTCACCTTTCATTTGATCTATTATTTAGAGCCACCTATACTGTGTTTATAATCCCACCGAGAATGAATAACATTATTCATTTATTTTTTCATCCCTACAAGCATTCTACATATTATTTTACAAATCAATGTAGAATAATTGTAAAACTCAAGACAATAGTACTAACCAAAGCTCCTGTTTTGTTTCGTTAAAAATTAAATTTTAATAAAATTTAATGAAATGTGTAATTTAAAAGTTAGTAAAATGATCCTATAAAATGTATAAATAAAATAATCAAAAGGAGCAAAATATTAATTAGCCCATGTTCGATGACCATTTTGAAAAAAAAAAATAAAAAATTGGAATAATAATTTTTTTGCAGAATGTGTGATTAAAACGTAATTTTTTTTAAAAAAATTTAGCTCATGTTTGACACACATTCTCTAAAAATACATTCTTTAAAAACTCATTTTCATCTACATATTCTTCAATAAATTAATATATTTCATCACATCAATAACTTTTTTTTTACTTCTAATTACATATTTTTCATCGTATCACTATTTGAAATACATTTTTTTTAATAGTATCCATCCAACACACCATTATACGTAAAGTATTTTATTATGTAAATATATTGTTAAAATGAGTAAAGATTAAAAATAATTTTATTTTAAAGGGGGGATAGAAGGGGGTCAAATGAATTCACAGTCGCCCCAATAATAGTCTGAAAGAGACAGTCATCGAAGGATACTATACTCAAAATTCCGTACATTCTTTTCTAAACAAACAATACCCATCGTACGGAAACATCCTGCAAAAATACAAAGCTCAAGAAACCACCATGCACCAACGTACGCAAAATGATTTGGACCAATCAGAGATCGACAACGGATCCGTAGAAAACCACCTGGTTTTCTATGGTGGTTTCACATCCTATTCCATATATGTACTTGCTTTATCAGACAGCAGTTCCACCAAAAGAAAACAAATCAAGAGAAGAAAAATTACTGTACCTTAAAAACTTTCACCAAGAGAGAAATAACGAAAATCTCATCTTTCTAGTAGGTGAAAAAAGAATAATATAATTCCTGGGTTTCTATTTTTAGGGTTCTTTTGTGTTTTGAGAGCAAATTTAGAGTGAGAAAATGGGGAGAGGAAAGGTACAGCTGAAGAGGATAGAGAACAAGATAAACAGACAGGTGACTTTCTCAAAGAGGAGAGTTGGATTGCTAAAGAAGGCTCATGAGATCTCTGTACTGTGTGATGCAGAAGTCGCTTTGATTTGTTTTTCCTATAAGGGGAAGCTCTTTGAGTATGCCACTGATTCTTGGTATGTTATTTCTCATCTTTATCTTTATTTATCTGATATAAAATATTATCATTCTGGGATATTATAAGATCTGTTGTTTTCTCTAGGGTTTCTTAATTTTACTTCTCTTCTTGATTGGTTTTTATGTTATTTGCTTCAGAATTCTTGATTTTCTTCATCAGTTTGGGGACTTATATATTTTCAGTTCTTTTATCTTTGAATTTGTGATATGCTCATCTGTGATTCGAGATTAACATCCCAGCTTATTTCTTATTCTTTTTTTTTTTTTTTCCATTTTCTCTTTTAAGATTTCTTGGTTATCTGTGAATTGTGGCCATCTATATATTTTGTTGTGTGTAATGAATTCCACTTAGATTTCTTTGAAAACTGCGTGCAACAATATATGTATTCAGTACTTATTGTATATGCATACATCAGTTCTTTATGTTTTTCTATACTGACTGCATGATGGTCTGATTAACTAACATTCTGGGACTTCTCCAAAAAAATAAAAATAAAATAATAAAAATTCATAATTCATAAAAAAAATTTAATGCTAAGGAATCATAGTAACTATAATATAAAGATTTGCAAAATATCCTGTTTGAATTACATGAATTGAACATGCCTTATTCTTCATTTTTCCGCTTTCTCCCTAAGATTTCTTGGTTAATCTGAACTTGGCCGTCTATAAATTCGTTCTAATTAAAATGTTTTTTTTTTCTTTTCTCTAATTTTAGTCGTCTTAGAGATTTCTTTGAAAACTTTATGCAATGATATTGAGGCCCGGTTTGATCCACATTCTATGTAATCTTTCAATACTCATTTTCAACGACACAATCTTCAATAAAATAATATTACTCGCAAATTCAATATTTTTTTGTTCTTTTTGAATCACATATTTTCATCATATCACTATTTAAAATGTATTCTTTCCTTAGCCCTTGTTTGGATCACATTTTTTTTCCATTCTCGTTCTTCTACTATTTTCATCCACACATTCTTCAATAAAATAATATTTTCTATCACATCAATAACTTTTCCTTCTTTTTCAACCACATATTTTCCATCACATCAACCAAAAAAATGCATTCTTCTAAAAATAATGTGCACCAAACGGGAGCTTAATAACGTACATCAATCAAACTGAAGTCCAGTTCTTTTTGTCCTAGTACTGACTAAATGTTGAATTCATTAATAGTCTAGAGCTTCTTTTGAGGAATTCCTAAAATCAGGGGATGAAAGTTTCTGTACCTTTGTAACAACATAAATCAGATTGAAAGTTCAAAAAACACTACCTTGGAAATTGTGATGTTTTAAAATCTAAGTCCATGAGAAAAAATAAATTTAATTGTAAGGTGGGTTAGAAACTATATATTTTAGCCCTATTTGGCTCGCATTAAATTTTTAAAATTTTTCTCTTTCTTAATTTTAATCAAATATTTTTCAAATAAAATAATATTACACACAAATTTAAAACTTTTTATAATTTTTCAATCACTATTCCAAATATATATATATTACTTGAAAAATAACTTGAAAAACCGTGAAAGATATCCACATATCTTTAATATCTATTCAAACTCAAAATCATGTTGAAGAAACAAGTTTTTGTTTGGAAAGGAAATTATACAAAAAAGTCAAAGAGTAGTTAGAGTGTAACCATTGGCATAATAAATTTCATACCAGTAGAGATGGCCCAAAATTTTCAAATTGGTTGAAATTTAAAACAAAATATACAAATTTAAAGTCATTCGGTAGTATTTGAATACCTGCTCGTTATCTAAGAGTAAGCACCTACTGCATTGTAAGGCTTGCAATGAAAAATTATATGAATGCATACTCAATAAGCAAAGACGTGAAGGCAGATGTTAATTTCTTGCACGACTTTTCACTTTTTTTCTCGACATATATCATGTACAAAGTTTATATTCTTTTATCATTACTTTTCCCTATCTTTCTTGGTCTTTGCACCTTATCATTCCTTTATTTATTTGCTTGGGCTCCATCTATCATCTGAGTTCATATATCAATAAGGACAATCATGTGCGGGAGGCTAATGTCAACTATTAGCATTATTGCATATTTCTAAAATTCTCTATACTAACTTGAAAATCAAGAAAAGTTTAGTACCAATTAAAATTTTCATTTTCATTCTTCTACTTATTTTCAACTACATATTTTTCATCATATCAATAAGTTTTCTTCTTTTTCAACTCTACATTCTCCATTAATCTAGTATTTCAAAATACATTCTTCCAAAATAATGTGGCTCAAACACACCAAATAATAAAAAAACAAGAATTTTCAAGGGGCAAGCCACCAACTTTTGTATGCTATT
This sequence comes from Fraxinus floribunda, assembly GCA_903798395.1. Classification (NCBI taxonomy): domain Eukaryota; kingdom Viridiplantae; phylum Streptophyta; class Magnoliopsida; order Lamiales; family Oleaceae; genus Fraxinus; species Fraxinus floribunda. The sequence continues at coordinate 5,323 of CAIGRS010282630.1, forward strand.
AATAGGGGTTGCCACTTCAATTGTTGTGTGTAGAAATCTAAAAGTATTGCCTTTGTAAAAGTCTTCTGCCATTGTAAAAATTCTATTTTTCAATAAATTAAATTTCCTTCTTAAATTATCTTGTCCAATTTAAAATTACTCCGTACTATTTTTATCCTACAAAATATACTTCACATAAACCATCCAATATTTCCAATCTAATTTACTTATTTCTTGTACCAACTATAAAATATTATTAGTGGTATCAGAGTTTCGTTCGATTGATATTGGGCGTAAGCATGTACTATGGCTAAAATATCATAAGTGGAATTTTGAAAATCTAAAAATGAAAAATTCTAAAACCACAAAATATCATCACTAGGGGGTGGTGCCGCAGCGGCAGCTATTCTGCCTGCTTTTGTGCGGGTGGCACTTGGGTGCCCAATCCGGGCGCCTAGACACTCCGTCTCCGTCCAAAAACCTTCCAAGAGTGTTTTTCTTCAATCCAAAATCTTCTTCAAATCCAACCCAAATCTTTACTCACAATGAGCTTCCAAATAGAATTTCAATTAGAATTCATTAAGTAAACTTGAATAGAATTTTACAATCACATTCCAAATATGATTCTAATTAATGTACACTTTAACAAGAACTCTCAACTATTTTTAACAAAAAAATTCGAATCACGCCCAAATTCTAACACCAATATATATGCTACTTGATTACCTTTCATGTACACCATGTGCATTACATAAACCTCAATTATATATGCTACTTGATTACCTTTCATGTAGACCAGGTGCATTACATAAATCGCAATTAAGGGATAAAATTTCACATTGAATAAAGATAGAAACATAGACTAATTTATAAGGGTTTGAGCTACCCCTCTTAATAAAGATGACCTTCTAAGATGGAATCACAAATCTTAACATGGTATCAAAACTAGTTAAACTCCAACAAGCAATTCGATTCGATTATGACTCAAAAAAATTGAGCATATGAATTTTAAAATTGATATGCTCAAACGAGCCCTCATCTTGTCAGGGCATGTTAAAATCACACATCGAATAAAGGTGAAAACATAGACCAATTTATAAGAGTTTGTGTCACTCATCTTAACAGGGTTGACCTTTTAAGATGGAATTCCAAATCTAAATATGGTATTAGAGTCCATTAAGTTCCAACGAGCAATTCGATCCTATTAAGATTCAAAAAAATTGGGCACACGAATTTTCAAGATTTGTTTGCTCAAACGAGCCACCATCCTACTGGAGCATGTTAAAGAATAAAATCTCACATCGAATAAAGATGAAAACATAGACTAATTTACAAGAATTTGAACTACTCCTAGCCCCCGTTTGGCTCTCATTTTTTTTCCATTACATTACATTAATTTTTTTTTCTCTTCATTTTAACAACACATTCATCAAATAAAATAATATTATACACAAATCTAAAACTTTTCATTACTTTTCTACTACACATTCTCCCATCAATCACTATTCCAAAAATTTTCAACACCCCAAAATAAGGGCTAAACAGGGACCTAATAAGATTGATTTTTTAAGATTGAATCTCAAATCTTAACAAAAGGCTTTTCCCAAAAATCCCACAAATACCACACTGTGCACTTACAATGTACTAGCCAATTTACTATAATATGAGAATCACATTCAATTTCAACAACACGAACCCCAAGATGTTGACATACATTTAACCCTTCAACAATTGCCCTCAACTCCGCTTCTGCATTTGTTCCTTCTCCTAACTTAGTTGTAAAACCAGCCATAAATCTCCCAGCCTCATCTCTAATAACACCCCCACAACTAGATGGACCGAAGTTTTCGAGGCTACTGCCATCTACATTAAGCTTGAGTTATCTGCCGTCGGCTTCCTCGAAGTGATTAAATGAGGCTACTGCCATCTACATTATTCATACTGTGAAATTGATATTATCGATTATATTTCACTTTATTTTTACCCTTGTTTCTTGCGCATGTCCACCATTCCTTTCTTTCTAGTAAGTCTTTGTCATTTCAAATTTTATCCGGTGATTCAAAAGATCTTGGGATGTTATATATGAATTCGGTTGAGAATGGTTCCTGTTGACAAGCCAAAGGTTTTTGCATGGGAAACAGCTAAATTCTTGAGGATGTGTTATGTTGAAAATATATGCAATTTGATGGAAAGATGAAATAGGTAAAGTTGACGAATAACACGGTAATAGACTTTGAAATTACATCGTTGAAGTAATAATGACATAATAATTCACACAAAATCATACTATGAAAAGTAGAATTAAGCTTTTGTTTGAGCCCCATTTTGTTGAAAAAATATTTTTTTTTTTGAAAAATGTGTAGCTAAAAATTAGGAAAAATTTATGTATAAAATTGTTTTATTGAGAGAATACGTGATTGAAAATAAGTTTAGAAAAAAATTAGTTTTGAAATCATGGGGCTCAATCATAGCTTCTGTTTGGTAGCCGTTTTTCAGCAAAGAATGCATTTTTTGTCCTTAGAAATCAAATTTAGCCAACTTTTTTGACTTTCCCTTTCACACCTGTCTTTTTTGACTTCTTCAACGGTCATTTTCTTCTTCTTTTTTGCTGAAAAATGGCTACCTAACAGCCTGATTGTGTAAAAATTATCGTAAGGTTATGCTCGATTGATCCCTTTTCTTTTCTTTCTTTAATTTTTAGTAAGATGAATTTATTATTCGAAAAGAACACAAAGGTTCAGTAGCATATCTCCTTCGGGAAAAAGGAAGCGGAAAACACTATTGGAATATAGGGCTTCAAACCACATGTCTGAAACCTCTTCATTCAATAGACAACAGAAGGTTAACCTATGCCTATAAATAGATGGAAGGAGTCCTTCACTAATTTGTTTCTTAGACCAAACAAGCAGATCATGGTGTAAAGCTTAAAAACTTAATTATAAGTAAGTATTAAAACAAATATATTTTGGTCAAAGTTGAAAATTAATAAGTTATTTATTTTGATAGTAATTACCGCGTTACTGATAAAATAAATAACATTTTTTTTAAGTTACAAGAAAAAGTAACATATTCATGTAGGAAAAGTTTACTTAAAAAAGTATTGCCAGAGATGCTCAGTGACTCCAAATGAAAAAGACTTCATTATTTGCTTAATTTAAATGAATTCATGCATTTATAAGTTCAAGGTATATTGAGCTAACCAGAAGTATATTAGCAAAATGCTCAATGGCCATTATTTGATAAGAATGTTAAGATAATTACTCAGATGTGAATTTGAATATGGTTTGAAAATTTTGATTTGTTTGCAGAATCCTGTCTGCTTAATTTGTGAGTTAATTTCTCAAATCATTGACTCTCCTGGTGAACTTTGTGTTGTGTGCATTTATGAATTGCATTCTATAGAAATTTGAACTTTTTCTTTTATATCAGCATGGACAGCATCCTTGAGAAGTATGAAAGATATTCATTTGCAGAGAGGCAAATAGTTACAAATGAACCTCAGACACCAGTAAGTCCTGAATTTAACGAGCACTGTTTCAACTAGGAACTTTTTCATACTCTCATGACATGTTTGATTTTTTGGACTCTACAGACTACAGCAATGAATATTACTAAAGAATAAAAAATTGGTTAAATTCATGATTGTTTCCTGGACTGCACTGCTAAGAACTGTCAAATACTCAATATAAAAATGCACATGTGACTTGTTTGGTTAAGAAGATTGGGTAGTATTTGAATTTGTTAAGAAAGAAAATAAGCTAAAATCTGTCTATTGAAGTTTGTGTCCTAGACAAGCCCTTAGCTTAGGGTATGTATTGCTTCTAAGATTAGAATTTGTATAGTTTTGTATATTTGGTTAGAACCCATTCCCATGGTGGTAATATTAGGCCTTTTTTTGGCAACAAATTTATACACCATTCATAAATTCAATCAAAATCAAACATTAATTTCAACGACACATTCATAACTACTACTTATTTATTATCCACACATTTCATGAGATCCACTACTATTCCCCTTACTATACCTCTTTATAAATGATTTATAAATTTGCCAAATTTTCTAAATTTGTAGCAATATTTGAATTGTGCAGGCAAACTGGAGCCTAGAATACTCCAAACTCAAAGCTAGAATTGAACTTCTGCAGAGGAATCATAGGTAAAAATTTTATTCAGTATATTCAAGAGATATGAGTAACACACAAGGATCAGTGTTTATGGTTTCTCTTACTTTATAATTTGTTTGCCTACTCAGCCACTACATGGGAGAAAATCTTGACTCCATGAGCCTGAAAGATCTTCAAATGTTGGAGCAACAAATTGACACTTCTCTTAAGAACATTCGATCTAGAAAAGTACGACGTAGTTGTATATATTTCCGCATAAACTTTAGCCAAAATCGTTTCACTACATTTAATTTTCTGTGTGACTTCTAAAGGCGCTATGGTTTTTTGTTCACAGAATCAACAGTTGCACGAATCGATCTCTGAGATGCAGAAAAAGGTTTTCTCTTAAGCACATGTGCTCTGAATTTTAAAGTTATAACTGCTTATGATATAAATAATCACTGTGCCTGGTGCTCTCAAATTAGTCAGCAGCAAAAGTTTGTAGTGATCATAATATACAATACTACCATAAGAATAAAACTTGCATTTGTAACAATAATGACACCTAATAATCTCACTGCACAAATTTCAGGAATTCTAAGTAGTTACATTTTATAACGATAATTGCACTAAGAGATGTTTATATTTACTTCAAATGTTCAACCAAGTAGATATTGTTCAAGTAAATTGTGAAAATGCACTTTGGGCTAAATCCCTCTTAGGGTTTGTTATGATAACTTTTTTTTTTTTAAATACAAAATAACAAATTATGATGGATGATTCGCTGTGTTTCAAACTTGTAATGGCAAGTTTGGTATGAAGCCATATACATTACTTGAAACGATTAGCGAAGAAAAAAGTTAAAATTTTATGCATTATAAAGTATAGTGTTATCTAGGGACGGATGTAGAGGTCCATAGCTCACTTCATTTTTTTGATGTAAATTCTTTTTCTTTTTTATTCGATTTTGGATCCATTCCTAGTGTTATCTATTCAGAAGTAGTTACCAATATGATAAAACGCAATTAGAGACCTTTATTCAATGCTAAAACCGAATTTAGAATGCTCCATAGTCTTGTTATTTTACTTGCAAGATTATGTGAAAACTTAGCCTGTGAATTTTGTGACTATCTCCGTCGTATAGACTTGTTTTTATTTTCATACAGTTTAAGAAAATGTAATTAATATAGTTGAAAATATAAAGTTTTCTTACATTTTTCTAATATACTCCTACATTAATAATTGTTTAAATAAAATTAATTTATATTCTATTGATAATAAGGCACATTAAATAACGACATATTACACTTTTAATAAGAAAGTGATCTATAGTTTGGGATTAACGAAAAAGAAAACCAAGCATATCTTTATGGGACGGAAGGAGTATTATTTTACTAGTTGGAGAACACGTTTTTAATCCAAGATATATTGTAACCTAGACTCCTAGCTTTTTCCACTTTTTACAGGAGAAGGCATTACGGGAAGAGAACAATATGCTGGAAAAGAAGGTGAGCTTACTTTGTAAAATATAGTCACTTAATTTGATATATTTATTTTGATAGTAAGGTAATATTTTCTTTACTTTCAAACTTATTTACAACTTTGATGAACAAAACATATTATCTATTTTAAATCTTATTATCATATATACATCCATAAGTTAATTTTTAAAGCTCCGTGAAATATGCACAATATCATGAATACTGCCATTATCCTTGTCTCTTTGAGCTGCTTGTCTTATTTTCTTGTATTGAATGTGGAGCTACTTGAAATTAATTGCTGTCATCTGCAAATAGATCAAAGAGAAGGAGAAGGAAATGGCAGTACAGCCACAGTGGGAACTTCCTAACCATGGCGCTAATGGCACTAATGGACTACCGTTCTTAATGGCGCCTCAGCTTCCTTGCCTAAACATCGGGTTAGTCAGTTAATTCCAGGTTAATATGTTGCAAGAAATAATTATGGAGGACAAAGATCAATGATACTAAATTGGATATTTCATTCATAGTAACTATATATTCTTTATTTTGCTCGTTCCAATTAATAATTATGTCTTAACATTTTTTTTTCCCAAATTTTTTCACTTGCTTTCCTCTAATAAGTGCATGAAAAATAGTAAAAATAATTAATGACATCGCTAAAGCTATTATGCAGGTTGGATTTGGTTTTCTACATGTGAAGAGCTAAAATAACTCTTTATTTTATTTTATTTTATTTATTTATTTTTTTTTTAAATAGAGAGTTTGTTGAACTTTTTAAGGGCACGTTAGATGTAAAATTTTTAAAAATAGATTTTGCGAAAAATTATCTTTTTTGAAAAAATATGTGTTTAAAAGTAGAAAAAGTTATGGGTTCACGTGCAAAACTATTTTGACAGAATGTGCGGTTCATAGTCTAGTCTAATATAGCATACAAGAAAATACTTATCCAAATTGTTGAGTCTTTAGTTGATATAATATTTGTTGCAGTGGTGCATATGAAGGAGAATCAGCAGAAGCTACAAGGAATGAACTTGACCTCAATCTGGATTCACTGTATTCATGCCATCTTGGATGCTTTACTACATGAAAATTATATGAAGACTGCTTCTTCTTGAAGTAGCTAGGGATTGTATTGGCAATTTGGCATCAGAGAATCATATGCTCTCATGTGTTTCTTTTGTTTAAGCGTATTGTCTTCTAATTTCCAACTCCTCTGATATAATTATTTATAGGACTGTATTCTAGTAGTCGAGTGTATTTCTCTAGCTTATAAAGGCGCTCAATGTGTTTCGACTATGAAATAATGTGATGTAGATCTGTATCACATTACATATGTAACTTTATTTTATGCACTATGAATGTTTTCAATATAATTAATATTTTTGTGACTTTTATGGTCCTGTGTAACGAGAGTGCAACGGAAACAACATATATAGAGAGAATTTTTTAAAATAAAAAGGAGCTCATTATGCTTATAAAACCTTACATGTACATCTACAACTCAATATGCTGAACTACAAATTATTAATTTTCACCTCTACATTTCCAAATTTCTCTCTTTCTGGATAGCATTGTATTTGTGTGATTGTGAAATGACGCAAGGCACTTGCTCGCACAATCGTTGGCTTTATTGGAATGTGATTTTATTCAGTCTCTCTATCTCTTTGGTTACAATTTTGTTAGAATATGGAAGAACAAATCCACAGAGTTCCATCCATATCCATATCTGGTCTGTGCTATGAACTGCCTTTGGGAGATCTTGTATAGTATACAAGTGATGCATCCTGTCAGCACTCTTGTTATCACCATCAACAGCGTTGGGCTTGCCACGGAGTTCATTCATCTCACCATTTTCGCCGTTTACACCCCCAAAAGGAATAAGGAAATTATTTGCATTGTCCTTTTGGGCGAGGCAGTGCCAGGCAATAATTATCTGTACTGCATTCGTGTTATCATGTATCGCTCCCCCTGTTCATCATTAGAAAAGTCTTCAAGACAAAGAGTGTTGAATTCTTGCGACTTTAGCTAAGCATGACTGGTTTTACAAATGCAGCCATACGGTTCACCTATGATCTTTGACATCTATGTTGTGACACCGGAGTGTCGCTAATTTCAACACTTGAATAAAGAGAAGTCAAGATTCTTTCAATAGTGAGTTCAATTCCAATAGGCAGATTTTTGGAATAACTTTCAACAAAATTCTGAAAACATATTTTCTCTTTATGTAACATATTGTTGGAAAGGTAATTAGATAAGGATTCTAGAATATTTTACGGGTGAATTTGGTCTATGAGAAGTTATTGTTATTATACTCCAGACTGTCCAGCTGCTTAACCCACCCGAGAATATAAGGAATTTTCATCTTTACAAGGTTCCTGGAAGACTTCAATGTATGTGAATGACGAATGATTTTTTTTTATTTTTTATTTTTTCATTTAGCCCCTGTTTAGGGGATTAAAATTAAAATTTTAGTAGATTTTAATAAAAGTTAATGAAATGTGTGATTGAAAAGTTGTAGGTCACATAAAATATGTGATTAAAATTAGCCGTTGATTTTGACTTAGAATAATATCTTAATTTTAATTTGCACCAAATAGGATCTTGAAATGCATGTATGTTCATTTAATTTGATTTTCAAATTGAAAAATTGCTTTGGTAATTACCCATGCTTTGAGGGTTGTTCCAAGTCAAAACTATATTAGTCACATCACTGTGAGCCTTGAAGCTATTGAGCTCGAGTATATGAATTAAGTCATTTGAGAGGTTTCTATCATTTTCTTCTTATTGTTGAAGATTGTTGGGTGAATTTCTTGATTGTTTTCATATTGTTGAAAGAGTTTTTTATTATAAAGACGTGCATGATCATTCCAAAGTAAAATTGATTACTTTGAAATTAAGAAAGCATGCCTTTTTATAGTGGGAGAATCTCAAAAGGTGAAGAAATAAAGAAGGATGAAGGAAGATTGCGATATGGTAGAATATGGAGAAGGAACTTAAGAGAAAATATCTACGCAGATAACATGCAAACTATTTTTCTTAAATTCTACAATTTCAATCGAAAGAAGCTGACTGTTGATGAATATACTATTGAATTCGATCATCTTATGATGAAATGCGATCTTGTTGAATCGAAAGAGTAAACAGTAGCTCGATGTCTTTGTAGACTTACGACTGAACAATGATGTTTGCAAACTTGCTCTCAAGGTTGAGAAACAACAAAAGGAAGCTCATGGACGTACCTTGTTAGGTTTAAATGTAATTGGTAAATCTGTGAACAAAAATGATCAAAATTAATATATTGTAAAAGTCAATGAGTAATGTGCAATTAGTTGAAAATAAGTTATTTTAGGTTTAGTGTTCGAGAATGGGAAAGAAGGAAAAACGGCGTCGGAATTTCATTAGACTGTAGCCAAGGTTTGACTTGAGAGTCAAAAACAGAAACTGTGTCGCCCGTCTGTCGCCTTGCCTTTGCTCAAGCGATAGTGTCATCCGATATTTTTTTAATTCATTTTTCAAATGTTTTTTATTCGGTCCATTCATTCCTTAACCTACATATAAATACCAAATGCCTTTGAACGTTTTTTTTTCTAAGGTTGAACATTGAAAATTCATATAGTTTTCACATCCTCTTCACAAATTAACTTTCAACCTTCATTATTCATATTGTGATCTGTTCTTGACGGTGAGAATCATCATATTCTAAATTCAAATACCAAATTGCTGCTTCCTTCATATCTGTCAGAGATTTGAAAATCAAGGGAACGTGACTGGAGTTCCAATCGTTGAAGAATGCGGCGTTCTTCGTTAATATACAGGAGATAGACGATTTCACAAAATTGGGAGTTGCTGTAGGAGAGCGCAATTTAGGAGAGCTTTAGAAACTGTAGCTGGGAATTGGTGCGGGAGCACGAAATCCAGGAGAGCTGTTGAAATTGTAATCAGGAGGTTAGATAGTACGTGTCGTCGTCTAGTCTGGTAGACTGTAAGTTATAAATCGTTTATAGTGGATTGTCGACTAGAAAAAGTTCCCGAAATTTTTATCCAATTGGGGTTTCTTCGTGATCAATTCTATGTTATTTTATTGGTTTCATAATTGCGATAATTCAATATAGGAAAAATTGAACTGTATGATTAATCATCTAGAGATAATTAATAGTGACTTGTTGCTAACTAATTATTAAGTTTTTAAATTCCACGTAATCACCTATTCATCCCACTTTATGTGAAAATTGGGTAGAACCATTCATTGTTCGTGCCTCTGTTTTTTCGACGGAAGTAACTATGTTTATTGAAAAGTTCGAATGAGAGCCTTCCTTAAAGCATTGCATGAACGAATTTGGATTGACGTTCAAAATGGGTGGACTAAACCTTCATTCAATGTTGCGACGTAGTTACACCCACTGATATTTCACTGTGGACTAAAGAAGATGTAGTTGAGTGTAATCGGAATAGTAAGGGCGTTCATGCTATGTTCATGACCGTGTCTGCTGAAGAAATTAGGAGAGTTTCGATGTGTGAGACTGCTAAAGAAGTTTGGGACATTTTATAAACCACAAACGAGAGAACTAAAATTGTGAAAAATTCTAAATTGTAGATGTTAACCACTAAGTTTCGAGAAATTAGAATGAAGGACGATGAATCATTCGACGAATTCTATGCAAAGTTGAATGACATAGTTAATTCGAGCTTTAACCTAGGTGAAAAGATCCTTGAGCCCAAAATCTTTAGAAAAGTCCTTAGATCCCTACCTGAAAGGTTTAGACCTAAAGTCACTGTGATTGAAGTAAGGACTTAGATGCAATTAAGATAGAAGAACTCGTAGGATCCCTTCANATGCAAAGTTGAATGACATAGTTAATTCGAGCTTTAACCTAGGTGAAAAGATCCTTGAGCCCAAAATCTTTAGAAAAGTCCTTAGATCCCTACCTGAAAGGTTTAGACCTAAAGTCACTGTGATTGAAGTAAGGACTTAGATGCAATTAAGATAGAAGAACTCGTAGGATCCCTTCAAACCTATGAACTCACCTTTTCTCAAACTAACAAGGTTAAATCCATATCCATGAACATCGTTAGAGAAGAAGAGATGGAGTCTACTGATGCTGAGATGCTTAAAGACGATGAAAAAGCTTATTTCGTTAAAAAATTCCAGAAGGTGATGATGAATAGGAGAAAACCTCAAGAATGGAAAAATGAAGTCCCTAACAAATTCTTGAAAGATAGATGTGAGAAGAATAACTTTAGGACTGCTAATAAGAAAACCTAATCTGTTAGATGCCATGAATGTCAGGGTTACGGTCACTATAGGAATGAATGTCCTAACTTGAAAAAAAGTTCGAATAAAGAAAGACATTAGGCATTAGCAGTGACCTTCAGTGACGATGAATCAAATTCGAGTGCTCAGAGTGATACATCTAGTGGTGATGATGAACAATATTTTATGGCCTTTACATCTATAGCTACGACTAAATCTGATAAGGAAATTGAAAAGGTTGAAATGAACAGAGTAAGAAGTCCGAGGAAGAATTTGAGGATAAATTTGATATTCACAAATCTTATCGTGAACTATTTGAGGAGAGCTTTAAAATAAAAAAAATGTCAATAAAGGTGTACTAAAAAAGGGTAAATGATCTTGAAAGAGAGAAAGAAAAACTCATAGGTGACCTTCAGGACTCTACCAAATATCTGAGTGAGTGGAAGCTTGTTGATGAGAACATGAAAGCCAAAGTTAAATCCTTAACAAGTGATCTTGAAAAATCTAATACTCAATCCAATCTTTCTTGAGTGGTTCGAAAAAACTTGATAATCTGTTGGGGATGAACAAGCCTACTAGAAATAGGCATGGTTTGGATTACGTTCAAAATGGTAATACTACTGCTAGTACATCTAAGACCATGTTCGCAAAAATATCTTTGGATTGAGACCTACTAGACAACGTAAGGTCAATCGTCCTACACATCGATAACAATCTTCGACCAGGTTTGAACCTAGGTTCATTCCCACTTGTTACTATAGTGGCGCTCTAGGACACACGAGACCTAAGTGTCATAAACTCGTGACTAGAAGTAAAAGCTAGAATTTATATAGCAAGGTTAACTTTCTCGCTAATCAAGTTAGCCATTTAACTGAGATGATGACTCAGTTAATTAAGATCACTTCTACTTCTAAGAAGGTTTGAGTTAAAAAGAGTGACCTGAAAAGATTGTGATATTGATCATGTTCTTAAAGATAAGAGTATCCATATTTCTCCTCGATTAGTTTCTTAAGTGCATGTATGAGCAGTTCATTGAGTCCATTCATTTTTGCATGTATCTCACTTACTTGTGTTTTGTTCTTTGTTTTGTTTATTATTTTATCTTTATTTAAAAAAAAAAAGGTTTTTGGGCTCTAGTCATTTCATGGTGCTTTTAAACATAGCATTTGTGACGAAGTATGCATTCATCTGTTTTATACTGTCATTTTCATTAATTGGTTCGATTTAATATGGAGTATTGAGTATAAGTTTATTCATGTTCCATCTGCACATCACACACTGTGATTTTGTGAGTGAGTCTTGACTGTATGTGTAAGATTTAGGATAGCTGTCATCTTTTGGTAAGGTGACATTGAACGTAAATTGACCTACATTTAAATGACCTTAGCTTATGATGTATCTCCTTATATTATTAAATTCTTTTTATATATAATAGCTAGTTCATCTTATACTTTTGTTCAGAACCTGTTTGACTTGAGTAATTAAGCCCGATAGATTTTGCATAACCTGGTGCGCAAGGTCAACTGACTTGGATTAACTGACCAAAAGCTCGTCACATGGGTCAATTTAGTCGCTTAATGGACAAGAGTTTGCACATAAGATGCAATATTTGAGAAAAGCTATAAACAAAATTATATGCTCAAATTCAGGGGGAAGAAAAGAAAAATATACGTGTAATTGAGCTCGTTTTCATGTCCTAAAAATCTTATGGTTTGACTTTCATAAGTGAGGAAAATACTTATTTAACAGTGATTTTCGTATGTCATTTCTCACAAATTTAAGGTTTTGAATCATGTTCACGAGAAAATAGTGATACTTTACACGCATGAGTCACTTATACACTTTACTCTATTTGAACTCGATTTGAGTACGTGGGATTTTTATTATTGATAGTACACTACTTGTGAACACATGCATGGTTGAGTTCATCTGTTTGTCAAGGGTGTAATTAATATAAAAATGGGCTATTTTTCATAATTTTCAAAAACTCAGTGTTATTTTTGTCAAAGAGTTTGCCAGCTTATCGTTGAACTACGCTAGAGCGATAGAAGCAGAATCAGGCTCGCTCGCTTATCGCTTGAGCGACAGCTCATATGTTTGAATTTAACGTTCCATTCTCGCATTTTGTTCAATTCTTTTTCTTTCTTCTCCTCTTTACTTCAAATTTAGCCAAACCCATTTTACATTTGTGAAATTAATACTCAAGTGATCATCAAGCATCCATTTTTGGGTTATATCTCCACACAAATTCATCAAATTTCCACAATTTTGAGGTAAAGGTCGAAAACCCTCATTTTTTTTGTTTCTTTTTTTTTTTTCTGGGAGTGGGGATTTTGGCGTTCTATACTTTATTTTCATCAATTTCCCTTCGCACTTGGACTAATTACTTGATGTTTCAACTTTCTTTTTGTCATTTAGGTTAATGTTTCTACATACGACGAATTTTTTTGAATTTTTTGCATTTCTGAGTGAGGTTTTGTTTTATTTGTTATTGATGGGATAGTATTACTTCAATAGATTGCGTGCCTGATGAATGTGGTAAAAACTTGTTCGCTTGAAAATATACCGCAAGTGCACGGGTCGCGTACAAGTAATAAAGTGGACTTTTAGAGTCCGGGTTGTCGATCCCTCGAGGAATGATACTTCAGATTACACGACTTTAATCAATTTAATTCTAACAATCAAAAGAAAACACACACAATAAAAACATTTAGATTTGAAAAGCGGTAAATAAACTAAAAATCTAGAAAAT
>CAIGRS010282632.1:0-11410 GCA_903798395.1 Fraxinus floribunda
TTCATTCTGAAGATTGCTCTCATGTAAAATGCACAAATTATCTATTTAGAAAGAGAACTACAACGATCATGGGTTACCTTTTCCTCTTTCTAAAAAAACACTGTCAAACTTCAAATCATGTAGACACGTACTTCCTAAGGATAGTTAAATTATAGGACCAAAATGTAGGATACCCTTCAAAATATTTGTCCAGGAAGTATGACTTGAATTACATAGAGGAATTTGCAAGGAAAAAAAGCAGGAAAAAATTAATACTTTTCTGCATTGCAAAAACTTGCCACTACTGCAGTAACATGGATTGCACAACGAAAGCCTTCCAAACAAAGCGCTATTACAACCTCATCATCACTTTGGTCGAGGGGAACACTAAAAGCAGCCAACATCGACGCCCAACATTCCTCAATCATGAATCTAAGAATTACCACATCTGTTACATCATAATAAATAGACCTATAATTTACCAATGCAAGCTGACATTAAAAGGAAATCTAGAGGAGCACAATAAGAATCATCATTTATCAATAGTACACATTATAAAGCCTACCATTTTTCTTTGATGCAACAAATATTATTTCATCATTCTCAAGCCTCCATTTTCCTGCTGCTTTTGATTTTTACAAAGTCTGCTCCCATGCCGCAATGACAGCGTATATCTTTTATACAAGCTTAGCATCTAAATTGAGGTAATGTTAAGCATGTTTGGCTAAGCATAAAAAGGTTATGAGTAAAATAAATTCTAAAGTAAATAATTTTTTTTTATTGATTAAAGTTGGAAAAGATAGTAAGTTCCAGTAAAGTAAGAGTGACAATGTGGCATATTGGTGACAAAAGTTATTTCAAAGTAACTTTACCTTTATTTTTTTCTATGCTAAGCCAAATATGCTTTATAGACCAGCGGAAGAAATCTAAATAAGCTTCTTTGTCAAAATCCTATATCTAATTTCAACGATGGAAAATAAGCAAACAAGTAAATTGCTAACAGAAAACCAAATAGGACAAGTAGAACAAAAAACAACATGCAGACAAAAAAGATGTTTTAAAGCATACCTCATTCGGAACTCTAAGATACTTAAAAATCATATTTCCCCTGACGTAGCATTCTGGCATCTGCCAAAACCTATTTCTATCCTATCGTATAAAGCTATTAAAAAAACCATAAAAAAATCATCAAAAGAAAAGGAAAAAGGGTAACGAATACATCAAGGTTTCATAATAATAAATTCAAGAGAAGAGATCAAGGACCTTGGAGGTACATATAACTTCATGGAGAATAATGTTCATCCGAGTGTCCCAATTTACCAAATGCCCATTGTATGTCTCCCCATTTTTCAGTTCCACCGGCAATCACAAATGACAGGAACCAGCATAAGCATCACCAACCAAAATTGAATCCACGGCTCTTTATTTTTCATAATTATTATTCAAGAAAATCCGGAAAAAGAAATCAATTTCCTAATCTCCTAAATTTGAAGTATTATGTAAAAGGAAAAAACAAGTTAAATAAAATTCGTACAATTGGGTGGCCTTGGGCTGTCTTTAGTAACGAAAGTGGAAGCTGCAATGCAAAACCCAAAAATCAACCAAGCGAATACTATAAAAAAATATGCAACAGACTCAAATTTCACAGCAAAAAAAACCTCAGAACACCGAGTATTTAGGAAGTACCACCTTACCATTGTTTAATTCTAGTACACAGAAGAAACCTGCATTCAGGAAAAAAATATATTAACAGTTCAAACCCCTAAAAGCTTGTATACATAATAATGGACGAAAACGGAGATTAATACATCAAACAAAAGCAATATACACAGAACATAAAGAAATCGATTCAATAACGAAGAAGAAATCGATGCACTATACTTACAAATGCGTCAGATCTCTACAGAAGAAGAAAAAGAAGAAATCGATGCAATAACCAAGGAGAAATCCGTTGTCCTAACCATTGAGAGACCGAATCGAAGAAAAAAAAAAAAAAAAAAAAAAACTCAGCACCAACTTCAGCCCATGGAATCTTCTATATAGAAGCAGTTCGGCAGCGACTTCCTCCAGACGAAGGGATCGAAACTTCGTCGGAATCGGGTGGTGTGCATAGAAGAAATGCGGCGGCGGCTGAGGCGGAATGTCGAGAGAAAGAGGAGAGATCGAGAGAAATTATGGTTAAGTCGAGAGTGAGAAGAGAGGGCGAGAGAAGCGGCTTCCTCTAGACGAAGGGATCGGTCGGGATCGGTTGGTGTATATACAATAGATGCGGCAGCGACGGATTGTCGAGAGAGATGAGAGATTGAGAGAAGTTATTAGGGTTAAGTTGAGTGTGAGAATGAGGGAGAGAGAAAGTAGAAAAGCCCAGTTTTGTCACCTGGAAAAACGGCTCACTCGGCTATCTCGGCTTTACCAACTCGGCTCGGCTTCGCTGGCCAAGTGGCTTGTGAACAGTGACAAAAAAACTCACTCTTTTTATTATGTAGGATAACTTATTAAAAATCTCAAGGCTAGGTAGGGTTTCACAATTATGATTTTCAAATTCTTTTTCCTACGTACTCATTTTCAACTTCATATTCATAAAATAAATTATTCTGCACATAAATTAAAATTTTTGTCCTAAAAATCACTAATCGAAACTCCATTTACTATAAATATTGTTTGTCAAACGGGGCTAAAGTTTCAATTATTTTACATTTAAGAACTCGTGTTACACAAAACTCTCGACATCTGAAAGCATCGGGTTGCAATTTACTTTTCCAAGTTTATTTGGTAATATTAGCAACACAAGGGGTATCCTTGACTTGTCACTGTTCATGTCCAATCGTAACCAATCAGAAGGCAGTAAT
The DNA here is from genome assembly GCA_903798395.1 of Fraxinus floribunda. Taxonomy (NCBI): domain Eukaryota; kingdom Viridiplantae; phylum Streptophyta; class Magnoliopsida; order Lamiales; family Oleaceae; genus Fraxinus; species Fraxinus floribunda. The sequence goes on from CAIGRS010282632.1 coordinate 2,829, forward strand.
AGATGCGACTCTTCATGGCCACAACTCTCCCTCACACGAGTCAGCAATATAGCTCACAATTCTCTACTCTTCACGTGTATTAGGGTCCCACACCCTCCACCATTCACCCTCCACCATCCAAAGCCACTCTCTCTCTCTCTCCTGTTCTCTGCATTGTCTGAACTCTCTCTGTTCTTAGTTTTACAGCGTTTTTTAAATCCAGAATCATTGTTTCCGTCTTGATCGTTTTATTCTTGGTATTTTTGTAATCACCTTGATTAATGCTCTTAATTTTATGGTTTAACGTCGGGGTTTTTGAGAAAATTTGAGTGAAGAAGCTGGCGATGTTTGGCTTACATTTGAAGCAGTCCGTGGTGAAGTCTTGCTTTGGATTTGGAGTAGGGACTACTTTTGCTTGGTTTTTTAGCTATGTTTGATTGGAACGACGAAGAGGTACTTGAGTCTATGTTTATTCCCCTATTTTTCTTAGATGTTCGAGAAATTGAAAGAAAAAAACGATAATCTTGAGTATACGTTTTGTTGGAGGGATTTTATTTTATTGTTTTATAATATTTCTTTTTGGCTAGATCACGCTAAAATTACCATTTTAGAAAATAATAAACCATTTAAAGGTGAAGGAACTAATTTCTTGGGCTCAATTTTTATTTTATTATATTTCATTTTTTCATCATCAAGAGTTTTTACTTTTTATTTTTATTGAAGCAAAGAAAAAATTGTGGGATTTAAAACTTGGGGTGCTGGAATATTATCTTTTATTGAAACAACAAGGTGAAGGAATATTCCGTACTGTATTTTGCTCTTTTATGTATTATTTATTTATTTGTTTAGCAAATGATCCATCGTTCTTGTTCTTTTTTAGATTACGGTTCAGTATACGACGATATTTGATAAATTTATTCTTTTAGAATAGTATTTGCATTGTCTAAGAAGTAAAATTATCAAGTCACAAATATAGTTATAGGATGGTTTCTATATAACTTTCACTAGTTCATGTGACCACTACAGAATGGAAATTCAAAGAAATATGAATGCACTCTACCGTTTGTCATGTCTATAAACCTTTAGTGTAAAGAAATCTAATTATATGTGATTCTGTAATTTGTTCTGTGGTCATGAAAGAATTGGTGTAATGAGAGGCACCAATCTGCGTCGTTTGCTAGTTAGACTTTTAATTTTATTACTTGGTTTCATTATGGATATTGAAGATGGTTTGTGGTTTATTATGCGTATATTTTAATGTTTAAATTCTTTTGAATCTTTTATTTCTTGAGCGCTCGAGATTTGTGCATCTCTTCACAAAGATAAAATGTTTTTGTTCTGGATTGACCCTTTTTAGACATTCGGTGTTTGATAATTATGTGGGTGAAGATTTATTAAATGCCTGGTTCCATCGGACATGTTGGAAATCAATATATCTTTCACCATAACTTAGTTTTTGCCAAGAGATTCTAATCCTCTTGATGTAGTTGATAATGATATTTTTGTCATAGTTTTGGCCAAATCAATCTACTCAAAAGCATTTTGTCTAATTTCTTTGGCCTTTTTCTGAAGTTGTTCTTACAAGTGATGAGCTTTTATTTTTTGTTTTGTTTCTCGTGTCTACAATCGAGATTGACTTATTTTTCTTGCATTGGATTTGGGTTGCTTATTTTCACATTTTTGTCCTTCCGCTATCAGCAATGACATTTTGCTAGGTGACCAAGGCAAACGTTTTGTTAGTTGATGTTATTGAAACTCTTGATAGCTCTGCAACTTAGTCGATCGCTTTCAAAAAATTGTAGTTTTTAAAAAATTTCATGAATTTCCTAAAAGAAAGTTTGGTTTTCTCTTCAACCACATTAATTTCTGTTACATTTGTATGCCATAAAATGTTTGGATTATATTATGCTAGTGTATTCCTTCATATTTAAGTAGAGTGGACATTCATCCTATAGACCTTATGGTAATATTACAGACATGGTTTGTCCTACTTAAGCTCTTATTTTGATGCAAGGACACTCTTATTAGGGCGACGTGTCCATGTTGTATAACACTCTTCGGACATTTATCTAACAAGCCGTATGCCCTTGTCCTACTTTTTATATATTTTTAAAGAATAATGTTATCTAGCACTAATGGTGTTCGAGCATCAGTGTATGTGACATTATGTGATATGTTCAATTAAAGGTGAAATTATGTGATTAATTTAATTGTACCTTTTATCAAATGACGTTAGTGCCACCTAGATTGGTTGTAATACCAGTGGTGTTAAATAGCATTTTTTTATTTTTTAAATTACGATGTAGAATGTGACAAGGAAATTAGAAACGAGAAGAAATGAGGAGGAAAATTATGTTATTCAATTCAATAATAATCAAGCTGTTTGAAAATGAAAACCTAAGTCCCTGAAGGGGGTTTTTAATACTAAGAGAACTTGTAAAAAATATCACTTGATAAATGGCACTCCAAATTGATAAAAAAACTCCTAATAGATAAAACTACTAAAATCTAGATTAACTTAATGTTGATAATCCAGCCTTTTGCCTTAAGTAGACTTTTACTTGTTTATCGTCAATTCTCCCTTCGTAGAAATAACATGACTCCAATAAGCTATGCCCTACGTAGGAGTCTAGCAATTTTAAATCGAGACCTCGGAACTTTTCTTCGGTGATCTATGTATCTCCAGTGGGAGTTGATCTTGTCATCCAACCAAAAATCTACGGTGGCCACCATCCTTAGATGCAATAATCCAATCATTAATAACCTCAACAATGACATCTTTCTATGAAGGGGAGTGTTGAAGATTTAGTTTTTCTTGTTTTATTTGATCCTAGATAAGATAAGGTGTAGGAAATCACGTTTAATATATTGCAAGATATGGAAATATTGTAATTAGCTTAGATTTAGAAAGTTATTTTCCTCTTCCATAGATATATTATTTTTCCCTTTTTTACTCATTGTACCATTGTATATAATTAGGGCTTTGTAATACGTTTATTTTCATTCTGAATACAATAAGAATCCTTCAGTTTTATTCTATATGGTATCAGAGCCAGAGTGATTCAACTCGGCATGACAGAAACNTTTTGGAATAATATTTTAATGGAGATTGAGTAGTTAAAAAATATGAAAAGGTTTTAGGTTTTCGTGTAATATTATTTTAGTCAAGAATATGTGGTTTAAAATTAGAGAGAAAAATGTATTTTGGAAATAATGGGGACCAAACAAGGGCTTAATCTAATTCCTTTTCTTTATATAGGAAGATTATCGTGAGTTGTTAATCTTCCTTTTTAATGGTTATTTGTACAAAAAGAGAGAAGAGATGTACAAATTCACTATTCCTCTTTGTTTTTCTTTATCAATCTCTTTTACTCTACAATTCCATAGTTATTATGCTTAGTTTTTATCACAAGCTAAGGACAATGAGTTGTATGTGTATTGTGTAGAATGTGTTAAAGGAGCATCAGGAAGGTTGCTATAAGTACTATGTGAGATGGAGCAAGTGGTGTATGGCTTGAGTCGTGAGTCTCGTGACAATGCTACCTTGCCCCTTTCTTATTTTGCAGACCCAAGTATACAAGTAATGCTCCCTCGTCATGAATTGACATTTAAGAAAGGATAAGATGATTATAATATTTGTTTGATAGACATGAATACTTAAAAAAGTTATGGAGTGAATTTGGAATGATATAGAATCTCTCTGTAACTAGGCAGTAAAAAATGAAATCTTCTATAATGCAGATAGTAGCTAGAAGCACATAGTAGATTGATGATTTGTCCAACTATATAGATAATTTGAAAAATGAAACTTTTATGGGAAAACCTATGAAGTGGTAAAGGTTGTAAATATAGCAAGGAGTCAGAAACAATCATTGGCAAGATGACTTATTTGAAAATTACATGCGTATTTAGTTGACAAGCCGGAGCAAGAACTATTTCACTCAAAAGTTGTTCGTTAACTTTCATAGGAATTGATATGCAATTCAATCTTCAAGAGCTACACCTTTCTAGAGTAGGGTGAAAATCAAGAAAGTTGATGAAAAATACAAGATTAGCTATTAAGTTCTATTGGGGTTAAGAATATCTGGTTAGCACTAGTCATATCAAAATATACAAAACAGTGCACAAATTTAAGTTTGAGACAGAAAATAACCATCTAATGAAGTGAGAGAGCAGTGGAACCTCAATTCTAATTTTTCATCATTTCCAGCTCAACCATCTCCATCTGCCTACTTAGATGTTCATTAACTCGAGAAGCATATTGACCGTGATGATATTTCCATATTAGCATAAGTCAGCTCAAATATCTTTTCATCGCTCCGAGGTGATGGACAAGAACAGGTGCCAGAGATGTGAGCAATGTAAAGGGGATAAACATTTTCCCAAAATGATACACTCCCCTTAGCAATATTCTTTTCTATTTTCATATCTTTAATGAGCAGATGAAATAGGTCAATATCTTGCCGAAGTTACTAAAACTTGAGTATATAGTTAAGAAATCTAGTAACGTAGAGAACTGATGACAAATACTAAAAGGAATTAACTCGTTAATAGCAAGAGAGTCATCTCCGCTGGGTATGATGTAGGATATTGCAGCTATTAGAGATACTAAATGTGCATGTCAAATTGTCAGTAGAACCACGCCCAAGAATTAAGTCATAATTTTCGTCAATATTTGTGATCTTCATCAATCTCCATGATGTCTATCGATCTCATTGACATAGGTGATATTATTTAGATGGATTCTTGTTAAATAATTGAAGTACAAGAATCATAAATGCACCCATGGATTTTACATATACAGATGAGTTGACATGTTGACATTTGGAGCTCTACTTCTTTTGCTTCTGTGGACACTGCCTGACCAAATTTCTGAACCCATTCTTTGTTTTATTTAAGTCATCAGAGTAGACGGTAATCAGGAGGTGGATTCAACCAATTCCTTTCATAAATTTTTGATACCCTTCTTTTTTCTTCTCATTTCACATTTGTTAATCTTCACTAGACTGAAACATCATTTTTCTGTATTGCTTGAGTCATGATAAACACGTAAAGTTTAAACTATATTTATATAGGATGACGTGGAAGGGGATTAGGCCCTTGTGATTTCTCTTTTCTAATTTATTTCTTGTTATATGGGTAATCAGATATTTGATCCTTTTGAGTTACATTCTTCTACTTTTAGACATTTCCTGTGCAGATTTAATTCCATGTTGCTGATAGTTCTTTCTATTTTCATAAATAGTGTCCTACTCATTGGTTATCCTTCTTCAAATTACCAGAATAGAAACACAAAGAAAGTTTACTTCTTTGAGCTTCTGTGGTATTTATTGGTCTTATTTTATCTCATTCACACAAAGTATTCTCAAAGCAGTTGTCTTGTTACAATTCGTACCCGGTTCTTTCATTTTGCGAGAGTTATTCAAAGATATCTGACTATTTTTGTTCTTTTATATGTCAGTTAAATATCATATGGGGCGAGGCAAGGGATAGTGATGATCACATTGTTCCACATCCTGATCAAATTGAGGAGAAACCTCCAATTTTATTTGGAGATTACACTAAGAAGGAATTAAATCAAGAGATTTCAGATGTTACTCCTGTTGAGCAGAAGAAACCCACTACTATCATGACTGAACATGGGAATGAACTAGAATGCAGTTTGAAGTATGGCACTGGTGACCCTGCAACAGGATTTGACCCGCCATTATTGAAAGCTAGAAAAACCGATCATGATTTTATGGGACCTCCTACGTCCAACAAAATGACTGAAATTTCAAAGAGTTGCTCTTCAAAAGGTGATTAGTTTTTTCTTAGGCTAAAAACTTCTCTGTTGCCAGTGATAATTTTCATGTCCTAATCTTTTACATCTTTTGGCAGATGAAGTGGTCCAATATGACAAAGAATCTGAGATTTTTCAGAGTCGGACAGATGGCAAAGAAGAAGGTGATTTTGTTGACTACGGCTGGGCAAATATTGGAAGTTTTGATGATCTGGATAGGATATTTAGGTAATTCCAAACCTTCTTATCTTTATGCTTCATTAGCATCCATTTCTATTAGCTGCTTTTCCCTATGTCTTTTGTTATGAAATTATATTATAGCATCTTAGTGTACCTTTCCATTAGAAACATACTATCAGCAGATTCAATAGCAACTTTGAATTTTATAAGATTCAGATTTCAGTGGATTTAGATTTCAACTTATTTGGATTTGACAGAAGTTGGTTTCAATAAATTTGGATTTGATTTTCCTTGTTGATTAGTGAGCAACATTTGGGGATTATGCCTAAGGCTTCGTCCTTACTCATCTTTATAGGGTAATTTCTTTTTCTCATTTCCAGTTTTACGAAGTCAATTTTAGGCTACTGAGGTACTTGTATAAGTAGCTTGTAACCCTATCGACTCATAACATATAATTCACAATTCAGTTTCTCAGACTCTTACCTGGTATCAGAACTTGTAAGGGCTGTGGAAAATATTGCTTTTTGTAGCTTTTAATTTCATTGCTGCTAGTTCCTTTTCCTTACTTTCATAGTCATTTGTATAAATCACAGCCACTGTTTTTTCCCCATTCTTATACTGAGATTTCAGTGATTTTATGAATGCTTGGAATTACCAGCCAATGTACAATGGCAGCCACCAATCAAACCCATAAACAAGTTTTCCTTTCTATCCAAAAATCCAAACCTTCATATTCCCGTATCTTTATCAATGCATGCTAGGATGATACAATCAATATACACAGGCATGATAATAAGTTTTCCTTAGCTGAATGCTTTAATAACTCAATGCGATTTGCTTGTCCTTGATTATAAAGTGCCTTGAATTAATCTAGAAAATCGATCGTACCAGCCCAATGTGATTCTGCACTACAATAATTATGTTCACTTCACATCCAAGAGGTAATTGCATAATAATCTCTTACCTAAGCTTCGCGTTTAAGAAGACATTTTTTTTTTCATCTAATTGATGAAGAAACCATCTGAAATTTGCGGTAAGGGAAGAACTCATCTTGATGGTCTCATGATAAATTATATGGTTGCATGTATCCTTTTGAAAAGAATGTATCTACCATCCTATCATCTCTATACTTAACACACCAGATTGTTGTTTTCCCTGTTGCTGACTCCATCAAAGTCTGTGTCCCATTTTCTTTCCAATGCTTTCATCTCCTCTTAAGTAGCAACCTTTCACACTGGATTTTTTAAAGCTTCTTTCACAGGTTTTGAGATCTCTTCACTAGCTAGATTATAGATAAAAACTTTATAGGAATGTGATAATCTATCATAGGAGTGAAAGAGAGGAAGTTCAGGTTCCTTTTCTTAAGCAATTGGAAGATCAAGGTTACTTTGCTAATCAGGAATAGGAATGGAGCCTAATTCAAGAGAGAACTATTGTAAAAGGAGGCAGGTCTAGGCTTGAGGAAAAGTCCTATATAATGGGAAGGCATGAAAAAGATGCTCAATTCTATGTTGAACTCCTAAAGGAGGGAAAAGGTAGGGCCCCGGCGCCAAAAGGCGCGCATATTTTACTATTTTTTTTTTTCTATAAATATTTTGTCCATTTTTTTAATTTTTCCAAGGTTAAGTAAACTAATTAAATGGAAGGAAGAGCTTATAAATAGAAAATTATAAAGTAGAAACTCAAGAATCACAACACATAAGTTAACAAAAGTGATTTTGTAGCATAAGGGAGCCCAGGGAAAATGATTTTGAATTGGATGACACGGAAGATGAGTTAAATGAAGAAGAGGAGATTAAATTGAAGCCCGATAAAGAGTTTGACAAGAGTTATGACTACAGTGCTATCTAAATTGTCTACTTGTAAGAATTATTAAGTAATTGTAGTATTTATAATTTTTTTTAGACTTTTTTCAGTTTGGAAAAGTATGTTTGAAGTTCTTATAAATTTATTACGATTAGTTGTTTGCTAACTTATTTTAATTGAATGCACTAGGGTGATAGACTTAAATAGACTTTATCTTTCAAGTTATGCACTGTTTTATTTATTTACTGGTCTAAGAATAATTAAAAGAACATTAAAAATCAGGAAACGTCTTAGTACGCCTAAGCTCATATGGCATGAGGCTTAACCTTACCGCCTTGTACGTCTCACACTTTTTATAACCTTGCAAAAGAGCTATCCCTATTGCCTATTTAATCCATTTCTTCAATATTCGGATAAAGTCAAGAGCTTGTGTTCAGGTTAAAGTTAAAAGCTTAGTTGCTGTTGAGTTTCCTCACCATGTGTTTGAGTTCCAATTATTGGCATGGAGATTTGAAGGGTTCTCATTTAGGCAAAACAAAGGGAGAAATTTATATATATTTGGAAAGATATGACTCAAAGTGAGTCCCAAACATGATCTTCTTGAGAATGACTTTCCATTTGAATAAAGATTTTGTTGGCAATAGATCTGTTGTCAAAAAAATAACATCATAACTTAAATTTTCAAGACGAGCAAACATCACATTTTTAACCTTTTTGTTTGTTGGGTATCCTAAAAACAGATGCTTGATAGTTTTAGGTCTAATTGTGACGCCCCCAATTTTCATACATCTTGAGGTGTTACAAAAAATTAAATTCATTTACTTTTATTTACTTA
>CAIGRS010282684.1:0-13869 GCA_903798395.1 Fraxinus floribunda
AAGTAAGTAGCTGATCTCACAGGCTAAAGGTGGTGACATTTAAATGAACATGTGGATGTTTTGTTATAAAACAAAACATTGAAGACCCGTTGGGGAGATTCCACATGGATAACTATTTGAGTGTCAATGGTTAATTTCTAACGTTCGATTATGATCTACATTTCATTCAGTTAAATTGATAATGAAATCATTGACCAAAGTGAACTCATAAGTCGAAAAGGAGTTTTAGACTCATATTGATTTAATAGTGGGATGAAACATATGATTGATAATTTTCATTGACACATATCCATATCTCGTAATAGATCGAATCATATCGACCAAGGTTATAGTTTCAAGGTAAACAAACAAGTTTGATTTTGTCATTTGACATGACATTTCCTGTCACATGTAATGCTCTGATACATTGTTAAACGTCAATCTAGGACGACAGATGTGAATTGATGATAAATTAAAAGGGTATTTTAATTTATAAATTTTAATTAGATCAAAATAATAATTCACGTTGTTATACATCGTAATCGGGAACCTGATGAGTCACATACAAAAAGAAAACCAGAAGGATGAGATTCACCAATTAATTAATTAAGTTCCTTGTTAATAGACTCGAATTAATAATTGGATTAATTAATTCATTGGCCAAATTTAATTAGTTGAATTAATTAAATATTGGATTGTGTTAAGTTTATAAGATGGGTTGAGCCCACTTGGATTTTTATTAATTGGCTACTAAGGTTTGAAAATACACACATCATTATTATTATTATTCTTGCTAGCACAAAAAAAAATTCCCTATGTGAATTTTCATTGAAGGCTGAATTATTAGACAATTGTGGATTACAGATCGTGATTGTTCGTGTTCCAAAATCAATAAAGAAGTTTGCAAAATCTACAAATGGTACAATTTCTATCTAAACACAAAACAGATCCGTAGTGGGAATTGAATAAAATTTTATTTTTCGATGTGCATGTTAAATAAATTTCCAATAGTCCCGACCCTTAATGTTCATATTTTTGCTTTCCACTTTTAAGATGCACATCTCAAACTTAATATAGTCTCTTTCTCATGATGCAATTTTTATGGTAGCTCCCAAATTACTCATTAACTACTTGTTTAAGAATGGTTGCATCTAACTAATAAAAGCAACTGCCTAGACACGAGAAGATTATCTATTTCCTCTATCTCTACCCCTTGGACAAGACTGCCTATTTCTCCATCATCCATATTATCTAGACCCTCATCACATGGACTGATTCCTTTCTTTTTTCTCTATCCCTTTCGCTCCTTCCTCAACCATTTCCCAAATTTCTGGTTCTTATTAAAGCCCATAGTATTATTGATGAAGGACTTCAACAACTCTTTCCCATTGAATTTTCCATCATTCCTTTGTTCAAAATCGATAAGTGACACCCTCGTTGTAAACTATTACCGTATGCACCAATGTGATTTCCCAACTTCAACAAAGACTTGGCCACAAGCTTTTTCCCACCTCTTCCAACCAAGAGTCACCATCCCATACTAACTCCCTTGCCTTGGACTTCTATGTGAACTTACCCTACCCACAAAATAACCCACTATCGCTCCAAGAACACCCTTTTCTCTCTCCTACCCACACACTTCATCAACTTCACACCACCATTAACCTATCTTCTAAAGTTTTTCCTCGACAATCGATCGCTCCCCAATGAAAGACTTAAGCCATTCTCCTTACATGTTCATTCTCATGCCTTCTAATAGGTATATTCTGTACATATATTTGGACCGTTAAACGAGATTAATTACTATGAATTTTAATGAATTATAGCTTAATTCTATTAATTTTTCTAGGAGAAACTTGATGCAAAATGACATGATTGGACAAAAGGGGCAAGAAATTGGTAAACCAAAGAAACTTGAAATTTGGAGATCAAAGTGCAAATATTCAATAGTTATTTTGGACCATAAAAGTTCGATTGAAGACCTTATGAAATCAATTTGATTAAATTAGAAGTACAAAAATGGAAATTACACGAGAAAAGGACGTAATTGAACGAAGGATGAAAGTTTGGATACCAAAATGTCAGTCCCCAAAACTTCAGGTAGCACTCATGCTTTGACCACTTTTAGAGAAATTGAGAGCAGAATCTGCAAACGACACGTGCATGTGATGTACAACCTCACACATTTGGGCAAAGTTTGGCAGATGAATTAGCAGTTTTCTTTTTAATTCTAGCTCTTTTGGAACCCAAATTAGTCGCTATCTTCACCTAAAATTTGGCTCCTATAAATACAGAATTTGGGCTAACATTTAAGGAAGCTCCCTCTAGCCTCTTAATTCACATTCATATCGTAAAATTCATCAAGAACAAAAGGCGAATTCGTACACTTTTGGGAGAAAAGATCAAACCTAGCTAGAATTGAAATTGAAGAACAAGATCTCTTGCATTCGTTCATATTCGAGTGACATCTATTCATTATTTTTCTTATAATATAATAAAAATCATGCTAGGCCAGACATTATTTGTATTGAATGAAGATGAACCATTTTGCTTATTCATTTTTATTCAAGACAATTAATTTAGTAACTCTTTTTTTTCTTGATTAATTATGTATGCTCATTGCTTTATTTAATTTCTTGACCATCAATTAGGTAATTAGCTGCTTGTTGTATTGCAGAAAGACTCACAATAAGTAAAATACTGCATGATTAACAAAAGATCAATAAATGCTATGAATAACATGTATTGCGTGTGCAGTCTAATTGATAATCGTATGTTTGAATGTGTTTTATTCATAAAAATTTGGACTAGGAATAGGATCAGGTTGCATCTAGAATAGACTTAACTTATCTTGAAATAGAAAGCTGAATACAATAGATTTATCGATTGTCATGAATGTAGAATAACACCAAAGTACATAATTGAGAATTGAAAATAGATAACACTAGGTGGATTCTGAAATCATTACAATCATTAATTCATTTATACAAACAAACGCTTTTTACATATTCATTAGAATAATTACAAATCATGATATCTTTTGTGTTACAATAAACTTTGAATTCGATACAAGACTAGTACACTTTAATTAGAAATTATTACTCATGGGACGATGCTCAATTCACCACATATTTCTTATCAACGATCTTGTACAGTGTTTAGATACACCTGATCTCTCTTTTGTTTAGTTATCTATTTCAAATGGTGTCTAGTAATTTATGTAAGATTTTCATGAAATTGAGCTTCTATCATTAGATCTAGAGATCGAAAGAACTTTCAAACAAAGAAGAAGAAAGTGGATAACAATAAGAGAATGGGAAATAGAGATAGCAAAAAATCAAAATCAAAATTCAATTCAATTACCCAGATTGCCATCACAGTCTGTTCCGCTAAGTGTAGTTGCCAATGATGGTAAAATATTAGTACGAGATTATGTGATTCTTGCTCTAGCTCCAATGCAACCGAATGTTACTTATCCACCTTTTTTGTAGGTCAATTTCCACATTCGATCAGATGTCATCAACTTGTTTCAGAATCATCAAGACATTAGATTTTCAAAAAAACCAACTAAAAATCATATTAAGCACATTCAAGCTTTCTTGATGCTTTGCAAGATAATTAGTTACGAAGGAATATCAACAAACATTTTTCGCCTATTCCTTCATATTTTAAAGAATAGTGTAAAAGAATCGCTACGCTCAATAATTCATGAGAGTGTCGTTTCTTAGAATGACATTATATAGATGTTCACAATGAAGCTCTTTTCATCACCTCAAGTCCATCAAATCAAAACTAAAATCTATACTTTCAAGCAGAAGGACCTCAAGAGCTATTCAGAAGCATGGAAGAGGTACAAGGACTACTTCAAATAGTGTCCCAATCTAGAAATTCCTAAAATGACTAGGTCTACATTTTCTATTTTAGCTTGGATTCTGAATATCTTAACACGGCCAACGTTTCGGAGGATCAATAATGAATATGGCAATAGACAATGCATATGAGTTGTATGAAAGAATAATAGAAACTCAGTCTATGTGGTTAACAGATAAGGAAATTCCAAGGAAAATAGCAGATATTTACAACATCGATGTAATTACATCAGTGACAGCCCAGTTTGGAAGTACTAGCAAAAATAATTGGCAGACTGTGAACATGGTGCACTAAGCAACACAAGTTTGTATGGGCTACAAGAAAGATCATACACCTGTAAGTTGTCATTTAGCATCTATTCATGTAATCATGCCTGATAAGGTTAGTTATGAGCAAAATTCCAAACTTCTCATGGGCTAATAGTCAAGGTCAGGAAAATTAGATTCAATGCAACCTACAAGGATTTCAACAACAAGAAGAAAAGAAGTCATCTTAGGAGGATCAAATGATTCAATACATCATAAAGACTGAGATTACACTCCAATATTAGTAGTTATATTAAAAATTCAGAATATCAGATAGGAAAGATAGCAGCTGTATTCTCCAATAGGACATAGGGTACCTTGATAAGAGATACTGAAAAATCCACTGGAACAAGTTTTAGCTATCACAACCATAGATGACGATGTGGTCGACATTCCATCAATATAGATTGCACCTTTGTGAGAGCTTATGTGCCGCACATCCCATTTCCTCAGAGGCTTTGAAAGTAACCAAAAGATGAACAAGTCAAGGCCATCAAAACTAGAAGTAGAATTTAGCTACCAAAAATTAGTGTAAAAAGGATAGGGTCAGTAGGATCAAGTATCTACCACGGGCAACGAATAAGTAGGTCAGCCTAAAGAATCAACAAAGGTAAATCAAGAAGAACAATCAAACAATTCACAGGTTAAGGCAACCATTCTTACCAAGAAACATAGACCACCAGTCTCATTTCCTCAAAGGTTGCATGACGATAAATTGGAAAAGTAGTTCAAGAAGTTCTTGGATGCCTTCAGGCAACTTCACATCAATAGTCTCTTCACTGACGCAATGATAAAAGTTTCTAATTATGCTAAGTATTTGAAATAGATGTTGACCAATAAGAGAAAGTTGCTAGAAGATGAAACAATGGCATTGGCAAAAGAATATAGTGCAATCCTACAGCATAAGCTTTTTCCTAAATTGAAAGATTGAGGGAGTTTCATTTTACATTACTTTATAGGAAATTCATATAATATAAATGCTTTAATTGATTCTAGAGTGAGTATTATTCTAATGCCACTATCTATTTACAGGAAATTAGGATTGAGAGATTCAAAAAAAAATTCAATGATTCTACAACTGGCTTACAAGTCATTCAACCATCATTATAAAGTTGTTGAGGATATGCTCATCAAAGCTAGAGATTCAATCTTCCCAGCTCATTTCATCATCCTTAATGTGCAAGAAAATCAATACACGACAGTAATATTGGGAAGACCATTTTTAGTAATAGAACGAGCATTAATAGATTTGAAAATGGTGTGATAATATTAAGGGTAGAAGAAAAATTACAAAGCTTCACCACGAATACTCCACTCAGGCAACCAACTTATCTTGAGGAGTGCAAAAAGATTGACAAAGAAAAAATGATGATTATGGAAGTCATCGCCATAAAAAATAAGCTGGTAGATTGGTTGGAACAATTAAGGACCAACGTGGAATCATTAAAATTTGGAGGCCTAAAGACAAAGCAAAAAACATTGGGCAATGTAGCCGATGCAAGTCTAAAAACTTCTGTTCAAACCACCACGAACATGCAAAACACTTAGTTAAGCTAATGACTATAAGCAAATACTAATTGGGAGACAACCCCAATTTTCTTCCATTTTATTTATTATGCTTTTTAGATAATAAGATTAGTATATTTTATTAATTTTAGTACTTTAGGAATCTTCATTCCCATATTTCCCTATAGATTGTTTAAGTGTTTGAGCCTATTATAAATTGTTTCATATTATATGATTGATTTCTATTTATTTTGAAGGAACATGACAACTGAAAAATATACAACCCAACATCAGACAAGGGAAAGGACGTAGGAACATGGATCCATCAATTTCTTGTCATTCCATCTAGATTTATACTAGGGGAGTACTTAGTTCCTTCTTTGCCTTTACTTTTTGTATGTTATATGTTATACTTTACGAGTTTGTTATCTGTTTTTACGATTTTTTGACAAAAATTCCTAGAAATACTTTCTTTTCAAGTTTATTGCCTATTTTGTGTGCTTGTTTGTGTTAGATAATTATGCCCACTATGATTCATATCTTTGAAACCATGTGTTAGACTATAAATTATGGAATAGGTTGATTTATGCTTGTTCGTGTAAAACTCAACATTACTTTGCGCACTAGATTTATGTTTTGCATCATGAAAAATTAATTTGATCTACATGATTAAATATGTTAAAATTAGTGGAATTTAGATTTTAAATCTAAAAAACCAATACAATATACAGCCTTAAACTAATTATAGGATAGTTTCAGGGTAATTGAGCTATTGAAAGGATGCATTAAGATAAACATGGATTCCATGTGTAAAAACTTTTATATGGATTATCTAAGGCCTATAAGATACAGATTAAGTGAAAATCTTAAGTTAGAGGTCGAATTATGAGATTGGATATTTGATAAGAGACATTGCACTAATTATTGTTTAAAAATAAGAAAAAGGCTGCCATGATTCTTGAGTGAAGCTACCCTATAAAATATCTCAATGAGGAAACTTATTAAAAATTCCAAAATGAAAACTCAAAAATAGATCAAGCTAATGCATGAAATAAAATACTCATAGAAAATATGAAAAAACAGGTTTATAAAACAGAAGATGTACTACATACTTTGATTAAACCCCTTAACACTTGTTTGAAAGAATTAAACTTTTGATAAGAAATTATTAACCCAATTTAATCTTAGAGGTTGAGGTAGTCAAAATATAGAAGAATTCTTAATTATTGAAGTGTTAATTTACAATTAGTGAAATCCAACCAAACTGAAAATGGAGGGATTCATATATATAAATTCAACCTTAGATCACATCTTGGAAAAAGAGTTAAAAGAATAAGTTCGAGAGTGTGCATCTTATGAGAAAAGAAATGATAAGTTAGACCTTTGAGAGTCGATATTTGAATCAATTTATGAATTTATAACGCTATACACGAATATTCACACACACGTGTTAGTTTTGCATCGAATGAGTAGAAATTAACTTCAACAATGTATTTTAAAACAATTTGTAGTTTTAACATAGAAATTCTAATCTTGAGACCAACGCCCAGTTATCTAATTAATGTTTGTTTTAAAAACTTTGTGTAAGTCAAGTTCTAGTTTGTTCAACGATAAACAATTTTTCAAGTTTGGGATGTTTGATAAATATATTATGTACACTAATATGGGCTATTAAATGAGATTAATTGTTAAGAATTTTGATAAATTATGGCCTAATTCTATTTATATTTTGCTTTTCGGGAGAAACTCAATGTAAAATGATGAATTGCACAAAATAAGCGAAAAATGGGTAAAATGGAGAAATCCAATGTTTGGAAACCAAAGTGCAAATATCCAATAGTTTATTCAAACCATAAAATGTTGACTGAAGACCTTACGGTATCAATTGGATTAAATTAGAAGTCAAAGTATGAACATTGTACGAGAAAAGGGTGCAATTCAATGAAGGATGAGAGTTTGGGGACCAAAATGCTAGTCTCCAAAACTTCAGGTGGCGCACGTGCGCAACCTATTCCAGCACACACGTGCCGGTCACTTTAAGAGAACCCAAGATGTTGCAAGCAGTGCTCACAATATTCAACAGATGAATCAGTAGTTTTCTTTTTAAATTCTAACTCTTAACCGAAATTGAATGGATCTTGACTAAAATCGAGCTCTTATAAATATAGAACTTAGGCTAACATTTAGGGAAGCCCCCTCTAGCCTCTTAATTCACATCCATATCATAAAATTCATCAAAAACAAGAGGCGGATTCACATACTTTTGGAAGAGATCAAACCTAGAAAGAATTAAAAGCCAATTACATCAAGTGGGAGAGAAGATCAAACCTAGCAAAAATTAAAAGCCAATTACATCAAGAACTTAAAGATTTTGAGCTTTGAATTGAAGAATAAGATCTCTTGCATTCATTCATGTTTCGGGTGATAGCTATTCATTGTTCTTCTTGTAATATAATCTATATATTTATTTGTATTGAATGAAGATGAACATTTTTGCTTATTTATTTCAATTCAAGAAAAATAGTCTAGTAATTCTTATTTTTCTTTAATAATTGTGCATGCTCGTTGTATTATTTAATTGCTTGATCACCAATTAGGTATTTAGTTGCTTGTTGTAGTGTTGGGAAGCCCACAATATGTAAAACATTGCATGATTAATGCATCGGTAATAGATTTTAGGTATAATACATATAGTGTACAATCTTATTAATTTATCGTGTATTTGAATGCGTTCTATTTGTATGAATTCGAACTTGGAGTAAGATCGAGTCGTGTCTAAAATAGACTTAACTTATCTTGGAAAAGAAAGTTGAATACAAGAGATTTATCAATTGTCATTAATGCACGAATAACACTAAATTACATAGTTGAGGATTGAAAATAGATAATAATGCGGATTCTGAAGTTCAATACAATAATTCATTCATTTATTTATACAAATAATGTTTTTACATATTCGTTAGAATAGTTATAAATCATAATCTCGTGTTACAATAAACTTTGAATTCGATACAAGATTAGTGCTACTTAGAAATTATTATTCGTGGGACGATACTCAACTCATCACATATTACTTGTGTCAGTCTCATATGCTTTCAGGATTTGTACGAACACCTCCCTTATTTGCACTCCTGACCTCATTCCCTGTCAGCACTCACCTTCCATGTGCCCCCCACGGCACCACAATTGAAACAAACTTTGAACAATCTCTTGTACTGAATTAATAAAAATAATTTTGTTTGCAAATTCTAATCATAAACATTAATTCTCCTCTTTAAAGGTTTTGTTATTTCATTGGGCACATTCCTCCACAGCTAGCACCATTGGCACATGATGAATTTAAAGCCAAATTGATACGAGAGAACTTTTTATTGGTGACTTCAATATGTCTCGTTGGCATCAGTTTCATTAGGAAAATCTGGTGTTTGTTAAACATCTATTGTTCTCCCAAGAGAACCCTTCGTATATCCGTAGTGCTGCTGAAGTGGAATATAAAAGTATTGAATCTTTGAAGACCTTTTTTCAATGTATTCAATATTATTCATAACATGCTATTTTAATTATTTTTTTGACGGAAAATGAAAGAAAGGACTAAAGGGGTAACATAGGTAACGCGAATGCTCCGTTTTGTAGACAGGTTGGGGCCTCGGCTGTTATTTTCCTAAAGAGTGCTCCAAGAGACCGCGAACCCAACTACCGAATTTAAAAACCGTACTAACTGAAAACAAGAGTTTCATTGAAACTATGCGCTTTAGACAGGTACACAGATACCTGCGCTCACTACAATCCAGGACATCATCTTATTCTCCAATTAAAACTCTTTCACAGCACAGAACCTACAATTCTCTCGAAGGGCCCAGTAGAAATTCTCCGCCAAAACTTAAAAAGAACAAGTTCAAAGACTCCGACATTGTGAAATGCAACATCGCCATCACGGTCCATATGCGGAATGGACAATGTGACTCCGCTCTGCGTTTGTTCAATTCCATGCCCAGGAAAACTTCGGTCTCCTACAACACAATGATTTCCGGGTTCTTGTCGAATCAAATGTTTGAGCTCGCCCGTAATATATTCGATCAAATGCCTGAGAAGGACTTGGTTTCTTGGAATATTATAATTAGTGGTCATATAAGGAACAAGAATCTTGGGGCTGCTAGGCATTTGTTTGATCAAATGCCGGAAAGGGATGTTGTCTCATGGAACACGATATTGTCGGGATATGCGCAGAATGGGTTCGTAGATGAGGCTAGGAGGATTTTCGATGCGATGCCTGAGAAGAATGAGATCTCATGGAATGGGATTCTCGCGGCTTATGTGCAAAATGGGATGATAGAAGAGGCTAGGAGGTTGTTCGAGACTAAAGAGCATTGGGCAGTGGTTTCATGGAATTGTTTAATGGGTGCCTACTTGAAGAAGAGGAGGTTGGTCGAGGCAAAGCAGATTTTTCAACAAATGCCGGTCAGGGACGAGGTCTCATGGAACACAATGATTACATGTTATGCGCAAAATGGGAAGCTGGATGAGGCAAGGAAATTGTTCGAAGAGTCCCCATTTCGCGATGTGTTCACATGGACAGCTATGGTCTCTGGATATGTACAAAATGGGAGGTTAGATGAGGCAAGGAGAATTTTCAATGAGATGCCAGAGAAGAATATTGTTTCGTGGAATGCAATGATAGCAGGATATGTGCAAAATAAGAATATGGATGCAGCGAAAGAGTTGTTTGAAGCAATGCCCCGGAGAAATGTTAGTACTTGGAACACAATGATAACTGGGTATGCTCAAAATGGTGAAATTGCACATGCCAGAACTTTGTTTGACAGAATACCTTGTCGGGATTGCATCTCTTGGGCAGCTATGATTTCTGGCTATTCGCAATGTGGTGATAGCGAGGAGGCATTACAAATGTTTTTGGAAATGAAAAGAGATGGGGAGAGGTTAAACCGATCAGCATTTACTAGTATCTTGAGTACATGTGCCGATGTAGCTGCTTTTGAGTTAGGGAAGCAAATACATGGATGTGCTTTTAAAGCAGGATATGAATCTGGGTGCTACGTGGGAAATGCTCTTCTTGCTATGTATTGTCGGTGTGGAAGCATTGATGAGGCACACGAAGTATTTAAGGGTATCAAGGATAAGGATGTAGTCTCATGGAACACAATTATTATTGGCTATGCAAGGCATGGATTTGGGAAAGAGGCTCTCTCTCTTTTCGAATCAATGAAGAGAGCATCTATCCAGCCAGACGATGTTACCATGGTAAACTTGACCTGTTTCCCTTATAAATTTTAAGCAATGTCATTTTGGTCCCTAGGGGCAAAGTCTGTTGTATTTGCACAAACAGTCTCTCGAGTGCTTTACATGCCAACTGAACTTGAATTGGAAGTATTTGAACCTGGTTTGACATTTGATTGATATCTCAGAAGCCATTCGTTGATATTTTTGTTATGCATAACCTTTACAAATGATTGACCTTTTGAAAAAGATGATGAAATAATGAATAAAGAAAGAAAGAGCAGGCAAAGAAAGAAAAAAAAAAAGATTCCTGATCCAAAGAAGAGTTCCTAGTTTGATTGGTTTTTTGCCGTATTGCTAAATAGTATATATTTCTAAATGATCCAAACTTACACATGAAGTTCTGGTCATCTGAAGTTTAATTTTTCAGCTGATGAATGGAAAAGGCTTCCAATTTTTTTTATTTTTTTCCTATGTTCTCTTTATAAGTGGAATATCTCTCCATCAATTTTGAGTATTGATTTGTGGTTTCTCTTTGTGGAATATCTCTCCATCAATTTTTGAGTATTGATTTGTGGTTTCTCTTTGTGGAATATCTCTCCATCAATTTTTGAGTATTGATTTGTGGTTTCTTTACATATAGGTTGGTGTTTTGTCTGCATGTAGTCATACTGGCTTGGTAGACAGAGGCAGAGAGTACTTCTACTCCATGAGTCATGATTATGGCATATTGGCAAATTCAAAGCACTATACATCCATGGTTGATCTTCTGGGTCGAGCTGGACGCCTAGATGATGCTCAAAATTTGATGAAAAGTATGCCTTTTGAACCAGATGCAGCAACATGGGGAGCTCTTCTTGGTGCCAGCAGGATTCATGGCAATACTGAGTTAGGAGAAAAGGCTGCTGAAATGATATTTGCTTTGGAACCTTGGAATGCCGGGATGTATGTCCTACTTTCCAACTTATATGCAGCTTCAGGCAGGTGGGCTGATGTTGGTAAGATGAGATTAAAAATGAGGGATACTGGTGTTAAAAAGGTACCTGGATACAGTTGGGTTGAAGCGCAAAACAAAATCCATTCATTTTCAGTCGGAGACTCCAGCCATCCTGAGAGTGGCAGAATATATGCTTTCTTGGAGGAGATAGATTTACAGATCAAACGTGATGGTTATGTCACAGCCACAAAATTGGTTTTGCATGATGTAGAGGAAGAGGAAAAACAGCATATGCTCAAGTATCACAGTGAGAAATTAGCCGTCGCTTTTGGGATTATTAAGATTCCAGCTGGGAGACCAATTCGTGTGTTCAAAAACTTGCGGGTTTGTGCGGACTGCCACGCTGCAATCAAACACATATCCAAGATTGTGGGAAGAACAATAGTCCTGCGTGATCCTAACCGTTTCCACCACTTCAGCGGTGGTGCATGTAATTGTGGCGACTATTGGTAACAAATTAATTTAAGAATATTAAATTCCAAATTATTTATAGTAATTTTGTTCGGGCAACATTTGTTGGAGTTCGACAGATATGGGTAATACAGTGCGGTAAGTTATTTTATGAGTGTATAATCGGTGTTTTAAAAAGCGTAAAGCGTACAAAGGGTGGTGGCCAAGCTTTGGTCTAGGCGTTAAAAAGTGTAAAAAAGTGATTTCTTATTTTAATATTATTTTAAAATTTTAAATTAATTTAGAAATATTATAGTAATTGAAGGAAAAAAGCGTAAAACCATAAAAAAGCGTGCGCTAGGCACGAAAAAATAAAAAAAAAATGAAAAAGTACAAAGCGAAGCGTTTTGCTCTGCTTCACGTCTAAACATTGTTTTTTAGAACAGTGATATAATGAAGAATGAAACTTGCTATCAACATCTCAAGATATTATTATTATTGTTATTATGAAAGGGTCGCTCTAAGCTTTCGCATGGGCAATCCAAGACCAATTATGTGCTTCTGACGAAAAAAGAATTATATGTAAGAAATTATATATATATATATATATATATATATATATATAGTCTACTCTTAGCTCTGCGGCCCTTGACTCTGTCCCGAGTTAGCAATACAAGCTGCATTGTCTTCATACAAATTATTAAACTATCTTTTGTAGAAATTAATTCGTATAATGCTTGGATATGATGGGTCATGTTCATCAACCATACATATTATCGACATGTTTCATGGATTGCAATAATTTTAAAATGATTTAAAGATGTTGTGTCAAGGTTTGCTTCACAGATCTCCATAATATAACTGTTTGTCTATGTGTAAACACATGTTCTATTTATGATTTAGTTATATGTGGATCAGAGAGAAAACCTACATCTCATATCTCACTAAAGCAGATCCTGACTTTTGAGACTAAAATAATCCCAAATTACCTATCAGGTAACGAAAAATATGTTTAACATCATTTTAATGTCTTTAAGTTAGTGTATATACTAAAGAGATTTACAGAAAAAGCCATGTCTTGTCGAGTACAATTTGTAAAATAGGTTAATGCTCCAATTGCATTAAGATATGATACTTTATGATCAATAATTTATTCTCCATCTTCAGGTTGACGAAATGGACCTTTTTTTCACATTTAATGATCGAACACCCATAGGTGATGTCAATATATGTGTGCTTTATCCATATAAAAACATTTTTCTGTATGAGAAGATTGATGAACAAATAATCATTCTGTAAAATTTTCAATGTAAAAACCTAAGAAAAAAACCTAAGTTTTCCCTATTCTTTCATCTCAAATTCATTTATCAAATAATCTGCAGTTTTGTAGAGCTCTTCAAGAGTTCGAATTAAATTTAAATAATCAATGTAGCGATCGAGAATTTTAAATAATATAAAATTATTTTTCTTAAAAAACTTGTCACTAAGTTTTAACCACAAATATTAAAATGAAAGTGTATTCGTCTAGCCATTGTAAAGCAAATTCAAATCTATTTCAAATAGAGTCCAATCTCGAATATTTTAAAG
>CAIGRS010282718.1:0-11594 GCA_903798395.1 Fraxinus floribunda
GATGGTGATAGCGATTGCTATGGTTGTGGATCAGATGCGACATTGGTTTTAGTGGTGTGGCGATGACTGTAATAATTTTGAATTTGATTATTTAGTGGTGTTTGGATAATGGTGGTGGTGATGTTGGCAGTTGGGTGGTGCAGTGGTGTTGTGGTTGTGGTTGGGCAGCAACGACGACGGCGATGTTAGCTACGGGCGATTTTACTGTCGGGATGTGGTGGTGGTGGCGGCGATGTTGGCTGCAGATGGTTTTATGATCGGGATGTGGCGATGGTGGTTTCGACGATACAATGGGTGGTAGTGGTAAGGTGGCGATGGTGTGTCATAAATGATTTGATTGTTTGCGACTAATCAATTGATTAATGTGTGACCAATGAAATAGATAAATTGTGACCAATAAATAACGCGTGACCTAAACATTTGTTACTAATAATTTGATACTATCCAAAAATTAAGTTGTGATTAATTAATTAGATATTTTGTGACCACAAAATAAATTATGACTTGTAAAATTTGTGGTTTGTGATCAATGAATAATATGTAATTTATTAATTTGATAAATTTGTAACCGATGAATAAATTGTGACTTATAACTTTTTGACCTGTGATCGTGGCATAATTTGTGACCTATAAAAATTTTATTGTGACCTAGAATAATTTGTAATCAATTAATTTATAATTTGTGATCAAATTATATAGAATTGTGACTTAAATATATTTAATTTATTTATTTATAAATAAATTTTAAAAAAGTCTGATTTTTTAAATTTCAAACCTTGTTATCTTAATTTTAAAATGTATTATACTTAATCTCTTAATTTTGAATTTTTCCCAAAAATGAATTATCTTCCTCTTTTCCCATTTTCCTCATTTCTCTAAGTTTTTTCCTTTTTCTTATCTTTCTTTTAGACCATGTCTGGTCCTCAAAATTATGAGGTCCTAAGCGATTAATTGTTACGTGACTTTTAAATATAAATGAATAAACACTTTTAAAATAAATAAATTATTTTTAACACTCATAAAAATTAATTTATAAATTTTAAAGAAACTCTATAAGCTTAGCAAAAAAAAATTATGAGGAATATATTTTATAATTTGTTTTTGCATTGATTTTTTTCTAGGTTTTGGTAGATAGAAAAAAAAAATAGCACTAGGTAATAGTTTAATGGGAAATTTGGCCAAATAGTCTGGTTGGGCAATGAGTTTGGACAAATGACCTCTAATCAACATTAAAACAAGATTAAAAAAATTAAAATGTTTTAATTGGTAAAATGACAGTTTCCCTTCAATTTATATCAAAATATTCACCCAATTTCTTTCATTTCAACTTATTTTGTGTTCTTCATTTACACTATGAAACCCTATTCCCCAAATTTGAATTCTAACATCGTCTTCTTCATTTTAGTTTTCATTACATTTTCTTTAATTCAAGTTTATTTCACATTACTTCATCTCTCTTTGGTAAGAGCTAGTACAACAAAAAAGGTAATTATTTCCTTCAAAAAAAATTTATTTATTTTTTCTCATTTTGAAATGTGATTTTATGCTTCCATTGGTGTAGGATTAGAATGAAAAAGTGTAAAATGGCATTTTTTTTTTTTTTTTTATGGTTTCACAGTTTACTTGTATATTTAATTTAGTTTTAGTTGAATTTTTTTTAATGTGGATGAATTTTTGATACATTTGGGGTTTTGAAGATAATGGATAAAAGGAAATTCATTTATTAGCATTACTACAAATGGAAATTGTGATATGCAAATTTGCTTGTTCTATTATATTCCTTGGGACTTAGAGAGCTACACTCTAGGTAATTTCATTTAAGTAATTATGTGCTTTTTAGCAAAATTCTTCATATTTTGCTTTACTGTATTTCGTGATTTCCTGTAAGTCCCATTATTGAACTTTACACTTGTTGATTTCAAAATTTCTAGACAAAAATGCATAGTATAATGTGCTCTCATGGTTACATATTGAATGAAATTCTTTAAAATGGCATTATTATGGAGCAATACAACTCTTAGTATTGATGCCGTCGACATAATTTTTGCATGTGTTGCTATGTGGATCCTTGTCTATTATATGCACATATTTGGTTTATTTAAAAACCAGATTTTTAATAGATTTTGATAAAAGCTAATGAAATGCGTGGTTGAAAAATTAATAAAAGTTATGGATCCCACAAAATGTGTGATTGAAAGTGAGTTTTAAAAAATGAAGACCAAACAACGGCTATGTTTCGCTATTTTTACTACAATACCCTGTTCCTAGAATTGATCTTAACCTACTAAACAATATATATGATTTGGCAACATGAAAGATTGTGTATCCCCTTGACTTTATTGAATCCTTTTATTCTGTAGTTGTGTTATTGTTGTTTCATTACGTCTACATTGATTATTACTTGATTTGACTTTGATTTAAGTTGTTGTTCCAGGAAAGAGAACTAGCATTGAGATCGTTTAAGGTCACACTGATTTTGGTTGCGATAGATGTGGTAGCTTGTGGTCTTGATATTACTTACGTTTCTCACGTTATCAACTTTGATCTCTCTAATGATATTGATGATTAAGTATACTGAATTAGACGTACATGTCGTGCTAGGAAAACAGGGATGACTATCGTTTTCTTTAACAAAGAACAATTCATTACTGGTGAAGTCACTAGCTGATTTGATCCAGTAAGCCAATCAAGAGGTACACATTGGTTGATTAGATCTGCAAGTCGAGTTCCATACGGAGGTAAAAGTATGCATGGTGGTGGGTATTTTGGTAGTTGTGGTTTTAGAAGAGAAAACTCTTATAATCGGAGTGGGGAAATCATAGATTAATACAGTGGTAATGGTGGAAATAATGGTAATTATATGGTTCTAAGGTTACCAGAGGTTAAGATTAGTGTTTTACAGTACCTTAGAATTATTTTGTTTCAAGGTATATAAGTTTTTCACTAGAATCCGAGGATTTTGATGTTTTGGAGAAGGTAAAAAAGTTGTAGACTACATTTGAAAATGTGCATATCAGTAGGATGACTTTATTCTAGGAGATGAATTCTTTCTGTTGTACATGTTTGTGTTTAGTTAAATATTAGTGTGTATCTTTACAGTTTTATGTCTCAAGAAAATACCATAGGTATCATTATTGGACTTATAAGCGTCGATGAGAATGACAGAAATGATATTACCTAAATTAGTGTCCATGAGAACGAAACAAATGCTATTATAGGACTTATGAGCTTCCATGAAAATGGCACAAGTGCCGTTACTGAGTTGAAAATTTTCATGAGAACAACATACATAAGTGTGATTATGGATTTATAAGTGTCCATTATAATTTATGTCATTTCAACCATTCTTTATCACACGGTAAACCTTTATGTCTTATATATGTTAATGGGCCTATCACTTGAGGTCGTTACGTTGAAAACGGATCATGCTATAAGAGAAAATAATAGAACTACGCAAGTGCTTTTATTGAGAACATAATTCACGGGTGTTTTATATTTGCAAATATAAGTGTCTATGAGAACAACACTTGTGTCGTTACTGAGATAAGAGCGTATATGAGAACGGCACAACTACCGTTATGTTTGTAAATATGCTTGTCTATGAGAACAACACTTGTGTCGTTACTAAGATAAGAACGTCTATGAGAACAGCACAACTACCGTTATGTTTGTAAATGTACTTGTCCACGAGAATGACACTTGTGCCGTTACTGAGATGAAAATATCGATATCGTATAATCTTTGTCAATTCAACTATTTTTCATCATATGATCAACTTTTCTGACTTTTTTAAGTTAGAAGATCCAATGTTTGAGGTCGTTGCGTTGGAAAAGAAGCAAATTATGGGAAAATCAATAGAATGACACTCTTTACTGAAATGAAAACGATTCATGTCATTCTATCTGTAAACATGGGTATAAGTATCCACGACTCATCCGTGCTCCGAGAACTAATAAGTTGAACTCATTTTAGTTGCAAGATGAACATACCGTTTACAAAAGTTAGGACATGTGTTTCAATTATATTTTCTAACGAATCAATACAATGACTTGTGATTTCGCCAACTCGATATCATATAATTTATTTCAATTCAATAGTTCTTTGTCACATGATCAACATTTCTGACATTCTTAAGTTGGGGGGTACAATGCTTGAGGACATTGTGTTGGAAAAGAAGTAAAATATTAGAGAAGTCAACCAGACGGCACAAGTGTCGTTACTGATAATGAAACGACACTTATGTCGTTCTGAACATAAAAAGAGTATAAGCACGAGTCTAACCAGCTACGACCCATCCATGCCCCGAGAACCAGTAGGTCGAAGTCATTTTAGTTGCAAGATGGACATGCCGTTTACAAAAGTTGAGAGTGTGCTCATTAATTATATTTTCCAACGAATCAATACGATGAATTGTGATTTTACCAATTCGATATCATATAATCTTTATCAATTCAACCGTTCTTTGTTACATGATCAATCTATCTGACTTTTTTAAGTTAGGGGATGCAATGTTTGAAGTTGTTGCATTGAAAAAGGATGAAAATATTGGAGAAATCAACATAACGGTACTAGTGTCGTTAAATGACACATGTACTCTTCTATCTATAAACACGAGTATAAAACGTCACGATCCATCCGAGCCTCGATAATCAATAAGTTGAACTCATTTAAGTTACACGAAGGACATATCGTTTACAAAATTTGAGAGATACACTCATTACTTATATTTTCTAACAAATGTAGATCATAACTTATGATTTCACCACTAGATATCATACAATCTACATCAATTCTACCGTTATTTGTCACATAATCAACATTTCTGACTTTCTTAAGCTAGAGGGTCCAATGCTTGAGTTTGTTGTGTTGGAAAAGAAGCAAAATATTGGAGAAATCATCAGAACGGCACAAGTGCCATTAAATGATACTTGTGTCATTCTGTCTATAAACACAAGTATAAGAAGCCACGACCCGTTCGAACCCAAATAATCGATATGTTGAACTCATTAAAATTGCATGATGGACATGTCGTTTACAACATTCGAGAGACATGCCCATAACTTATATATTTTATAACGAATGTAGACCATGGCTTGTGATTTCACCACTTGATATCATACAATCTATGTCAATTCTACCGTTATTTGTGACATAATCAACATTTATGACTTTCTTAAATTAGGGGGTCCAATACTTGAGTTCATTATATTGGAAAAGATGCAAAAATATTGAAGAAATCAACAGAATGGTAAACGACACTTGTGTCGTTCTGTCTATAAACAAGAGTATAAGCAGTCATGACCCATTCGAGCCCCAATATTCAATAAGCTGAACTCATTTAAGTTGCAAGATGAACATGTCGTTTACAAAATTTGAGAGATATGCTCATTACTTAATCAATATGAAAAAAAGCCACAAGTGTCGTTACTATTTTGAAAATAATTGATGTGATGTATATTTTGAAACTAATTTGCTATTAAATCAATAATATTTGATTTTTGAATATCATTTCTATATTTTCTAGGTAAAATACTCAAAACGACACTAGTGATGTTTTATTGTAACTAAAAAATATATATATTTGCCTTTATGGCTTCATCAATTCTAAGACAATGACAAAATCAATTGTTCTAAACATTATAAATAGTTTGCATTTCAAAATGACAATAGTACATCATAACACCATCATTATTTTTTAATATTACAAAAGCAGTACATCATAACACCATAAAAACCAGCATATATGATGTTTTGTCTTCATCGATCTTGTCTCTTGCTGAATTGTTTCCTTTTTTGGTGGACGTCCACTTCCTCTTCGTCAACGGTCGTATTAGCTTTCTTGATTGAACATTATCGAGAATTTTCCAATTCTCCTTGTTTGGCAGTGGATATATATATATTCAAAATAAGCTTTTTCTAGTAAAAAGTGCTATAAAATGGAGAGCAAAACCTGTAACAATTATTTCCAACATCCATTACTACAGCAATTACATGTGCACAAGAAAATTGGTCCAGATCAAATTCCTTGCATGTGCATGCCCCCCTCTCCAAATTAACAATGAAACTTTCAATTTCATCAATAACGGACAGGCCATAATAGATAATTGTCGTATTGCCGTTTTACATGTAAGATAACGATTGTAGTGTCGTTATACGTTATAGATAATGACTGGAGTGTCGTTCTATACTACAATTCGTCCAATAGTTGCGGACATCACGGAAATGCACCAAATGCCAAAATAAAATCAACTAAAGTATCATTTCATACTATATTCAACAATAAAAGTACCACATACATGAGAATTCTAAAAATACCTTTCTTTTTTCTTCAAGTATAGTAGAGATTTCAATGAAGATAATATAGAAATCAAGACTCTTGTTCAAATGATCAAAATATTGGAGAAGATAGGTGAAAAATACAATGAATAACAATATTTTAGGGTAGCAACCACAGGGAGAGCACGTTGATGAGATTTGGAGGCGAATTGAGGAATTTGATTGGATTGAAGGGGCGTTTGGATCTTTTCTATGGTGAGGGCATTTTGGACATTTGATATTATTTGTTTATTGTATTTTGTAATTGAATGTTATTTGACCAACATACATTGGAAGAAGGTTATTTAATCAAATACATTAATTGACTGCGTTATTTAACAAACTTTCCCTAGTTTAATTGTATATCCATTTTATTCCTTAAATCAATAATGTAAGTTAAGTGTCCAAGTACTTTGAACCTCTTACTTAGTCCCATTTTACTGTTTTGTAGTTACTTTTTAAAGGACTAAATGACCCAACTCAAACAAATATAAAGAAAAGCTTTTATTATGCTATTGGATTATTTTTTTGAGGCCCAAGGTAATGACCTAGTTTGCCTTGGGCAGGGTTGGGACCGTTTTAGACGAGAACATCGTGTTTAGCTTAAAGAAAGATAAATTCATTCTTCTAACGAGTGTTTTCAACTGAAATTTTAATGATTTTAAATGTCCTTGTAATTTAGGTATCATCAAATGAGATTTTAATGAATTTCATTAATAGAGGCATTTCAATAAATCTGGATAGATTTCAAGTTTAAAAATACATATAACAATTATTATTATTATTTTTTTAGAAATTTCACTACTTTTAATGAGTTCTTATGAATATATGGAATCCATGCAAATTCACGAAATTCATTGGAACTTATAATCTTTTAAAATCCATTAAAATCCCCATTTGCACAAATTGATAGAGCGTGTGTTTGCGGTTCTTGATTAATTACTTATAATCTCTATATCATGTAAAAAGTATTGGATAAATGTATGGGTAATAAGTGGATAGTTGTTGTGATTTGTGGATATGTGATTAAAATTATATTTAAATTTAACTTTTCCTTACGAATTACTTACAAAGGAAGAATGATGCTATTTGCAGTCGTTAATTACCCAATATCCCTACGTGGTATATATGTGATGTTATTGATTTGATACATGAGATAATAAAAAACTATTACATTACTGCATTAAATTGAAAGCCCAAGAATAACTAACTAAGAGGTGGGTGAATTGATTTTTAAAAACTTTTTCGAAGAATTAATCTAAATTCAAGTAAGTAAAGATTAAATAGATCAATTCAAATAATAAGCGCAAATATGAAAGCGATAAGTAAAAGGGAGAGATAATGCAAACAATACAATTGTGGAGGTTCGATCCAAAACAATGATCTACGCCTTCCGTTACCAAACTCTCTAAGACGAACAAGGTTTTTTCACTATGTTGATTGACTTATGGGGCAATTAAACCCTTTACAACGCTTCTGCTGACTTACAAACAAGTAGCACCGATCCTTATATAATGTTAAATTTTATGGGACTTCAACATGACCTACACTTTATCAAAGTAATTTTACAATGAAATTCACATCTTGATAAATAATACAAACATGTTAAGTTCTAAGAGATTTTAACACTTTAATGAATAGTAATAAATGATAACTTAAGTGTCGATGAAAAACTTTGATGTATATAATAATTAGAAATTTTATTCAATCAATCAAAGTTTTTCAAGAGCAGATGAGGAAAAAAAATGTAATATAAGTTCAAAAAATTTCTGAAAATATATATCTCTTTTAATGAATGATTGCAATAAATTAAGTATCAAGAAAGAGATGAAAAACTTCGATGAATATGATGATTTTATAAATTTGATTCAATCAATCAAAGTTTTCAATATGAAATAGTAGAAGAAATATATGTAATGTTTTGTGGCGGATCCAGAATTTTGAGTGAGCATGGACGGTCGTTGACCGTCAGTCGTAATAAAATATAATAATTATTTTGCTAAAACTAAACATATATAATTTTATTATATATGTGGACAATGTTCACCAGATGACATTGTGACCAGGTTTCCTATAAATTGAAGGAAGAATATATGTTCAAATCTTTACAATTGCATTAAAACGAAATATATATTATTATGTTAGATCAAGTTTCAAAATTCAACAAGTGTCATGATGATCAAGTATTCGATAATCTTAAAAGGGGTCACAGGTTTGAATCCCCACCATATTGCATTAGTTCTCTTAAAAATTGTAGAACTAGAAAAATTATACAATAAATTGGTTTGAAAGGGATTTGATCCCTGGACCTCCAATTTGTATGTATAACCTCCAATTTTGTATATATATATATAACCTAAAACTTTTATCTACTGTCCACAAAAAATTTGTTCCCGACGGAACCAGCACGGGCGACCGTCGGGGTTCGCCGAGTGCTGGGTCTGCCCCTGGCAATGTTATGTCTCCCTTTATGAGTAATTAAAATAAGTTAAATAAAAAAAGAGAGATGAAAACCTTTAATGAAGATGATGATTAAAGAGTTTGAATCAATCAATTTTTTTTATATATGCAAAAATATCTGAAATGAATGCAAATGTAAGTTTAAAGAAATCTCTTAAAAGGTATCTCACTTTGACGTTCTTGAAGAATATTGCATTGAATGCAAGAAATAGAAGTATTTATAGAGTTCAAAATGTCAAAAAAAAAATTGAGAGTTCGGATAACTCGTCCGGTCAACCGCCTCTTGTCCGGATGACCAATATAGCCATTTGTACCATAAAAATCAGATATCAAAATGGTCAAATTTTGGACAGTTGGAAACTTCTGTTCGACCGTCTCTCCCGGTTGGTGGACCACCCAACAATTCGGTCTTTTTACATTTTGGTCCCGTTTGTTCCGATTTAAAGGTTTTGAAATGTTGGACTTTTGAAAAGTATTTTCAACTAACTTTTCAAAAAAAAAAAAAATGTTTTTCAAATCCCAATATCATTTTTAAAATTCATTTTTACATTTGATCAAGTCATTTCGTTAAACTGACTTTTAATGGACAAAAATGTTTTTAATACATAGAAGGATTTTGAGTTTAAGCATTCATTACCAAATATCAAAATGTTAGTATCTTTACACTTTATTTAAGAAATCAAGTCATTGATCTTGCTCCGAAGTTTGACTCTTAAGTTCTTGAATGTGTGATTTTGATTTGTTGACAGACATCGATCAATTTTTCATCGCATGCTTTGAAAAACTATAATCACTTGAATTCAACTTGTTAGTAAATAAGATTAATTTGTTTTTTTTTTATAATAAAAGACTTTAAAGTTATAATCAATTATATGTCAACACAAATCACTAATCGTCACATGTATGCCACGTAGGACGACTATGATAGTGAACGATTGCAAATAGCAAGGAAACATAAACACACATTAGAATCTCGATAAGAGTTAGATGTTGTTTAATTTCTGAAATTCGTTTTAGTTTTTAGCACACATTTACTTTAATATTTACAAGTATGTATGGATTATGTTTTCAAATTTCTAATATAGTGGGTATTCATCGGTGTTTTATTGATCTATTATTTGGCGAAGTCAATATTGGCTTGGAACATGATTTTAAATATAGAAATAGTTTTTTTTGTTGATAAAAAATTCTTGCTGTTATTTTTTTTTTAAAAAAGCATTTTACTAAAATAATTACATTACCTTAGTAGAGATGGTTGGTCGCGATAAGGGTCCATGCACTGAAGAGCTAATAGTCACAAGTTACGCGAACAAATATTTGATATTTTTAAAGATAAGTTAAGCTATTCAAATTCAGTACAACGTTAGACTGTGTTGCGGGCCAACTCTACCAATCTATAATGGGACTAATTTCCGCATGTACAAAACTTTAAGCTACTCCTAAGTTAAAACCAATATTCTTCCATCTCGAGTATAACCCATGACCCATTGCATATTTCACCTCAAAGTCTGCTAATGTGACCAACTAAATGCTATATCATGTTGCACTTGGTGCCGTGCACTCTAGTATACCCTTATGTTCCCCACGACCTCCTAAGGATTCTACATTTTTGTGCATAAGGATAGCTTATATGTTGCTCAAGTGTTAGGATGGAAGAATAGAGACGACTATCAGACACTCACCAAGTATGTGATCATTATTGTAATAGATGTAGCAACTTTTACCCAAGTTCCACTTGTAAATGTCTAAAGAGCTAATAAATAGTAAGTTCCACCTTGTAAACTTCAAATGACGTTTTCAAAGTTTCAGACCCAACAGATACCCAAATACTGAGTTATTGCCGAAATTATGTCGTTGCAATTGCATTAATTTTTCATCTTTCACCCATGGTCAAATGGATATTTGGTAAGAAGATCTAACTCATTAGGCAAGCTCTTTATAAAGCAAATTTTCAAAAGTTTGTCTCTATGACTCTTTGCACAATACACCAACGTAATGCCCCTTTGGCTATATTTGAATTCAGTTGCATCTAGGCTCTCCAATGATCACGGACTTCAACATTTTTATGTGAAAACCAGGGTCGGAACTAGGAAGATACACTAGGGTGAGCTGTTAAATTTTTTTTTCAATGAACTCATACCATAAAAGATACTATATACCACTTTGAGATTTAGTTTAAAAAGTTAAATTCATAACACTCGTAATAATGTGGGTCAAAATATATTTTGGGACAATTCTAGCAAATATATTTTTAAATAATAAAATTAAATATAGAGCATATTACTTATTTTGATAATAACATCCATTTCATGGTTGAAATAAATAAATTCTTAACTTACAAGTGTAAATAAGTACTATATGAAAAAATACANTTATTTTGATAATAACATCCATTTCATGGTTGAAATAAATAAATTCTTAACTTACAAGTGTAAATAAGTACTATATGAAAAAATACATTAGAAAAAAATTAATTAATTTTAAGCTTAGTCAAACATGTGGCATTTCATACTGTTCAAATGTCATTTATCTTTAATCAATTAAAATTATTTGTTATATAATAAACTAATTTGATTAAGTGAAATCTTTAAACTTAGTTAGACTAGTCAAAGTAAACGTGCGTTACACGTTATTTTGAAATGCATTATAAGTATGGACGGATGTCGTAGGAGAGAGTGCCAGATTGTAGCCCGATTAAGAGTTAAGACCCCTTTATTTGTTTGGTGTAAAAAAGATTTGTGTTAAAAAAACTAATGTGTTTATTTAAAATAAAGAATAATTTTTATACATTTAGTAGATGGTGTGAACATGACTTCG
The DNA here is from genome assembly GCA_903798395.1 of Fraxinus floribunda. Classification (NCBI taxonomy): domain Eukaryota; kingdom Viridiplantae; phylum Streptophyta; class Magnoliopsida; order Lamiales; family Oleaceae; genus Fraxinus; species Fraxinus floribunda. Next base: position 11,593 of record CAIGRS010282718.1, read on the forward strand.
GT
>CAIGRS010282752.1:0-18444 GCA_903798395.1 Fraxinus floribunda
TATAACAGATAACCAAGAAATTTAAGAAAATTGTGAACTATATGAATTTGATGAAATCCTTTTTTTTTTTAAATGGTGTGTTGGTTTCCTTTTCAAAAATAATATTTAGTAGATTACTTTTCATTTGTATTTCATTTGTTTTTTTTTTCCGTAATAATAATGATTCCATAAATATAGTTTTATTTGTTACATTTTTTTAGGTTTTTTTTTTATTTTTTTTTATTTTTTATACCTTTTTAGTAGTTAGAGCTCTATTTGTATATATATATATATATATATATTGTCAACTCATGTGAGTGTTTGTTTTATATTGTTCATGTATATAGTAGTTTGATAAATTCAGATTTATTTATCTATTTTGTGCCAATATACTGTGTACATTAAAAAATGATACAACACATCTGTGTAAACTTTAACGTAGGGTGACCGGTACATGCAAGTATTAAGAGTTCTTTGATTAAGATGTACAAGCCGTTGATCAAAGAAGGACATTCATATGTAATTCGACGTTTTGTTGTTGGGGCCAATGACATGAAATTCAAGACTACGTCTCACAAGTACAAAATTAACTTCATGCCAAAGACACATTTGTTAGATTTACAATGATAATCATCTTCCAAAACAAATCTATATCTTCAAGCATTTCAATGATATTTTGAATGCAACTAATGTTAATGATTCTGAGTTGTTCGGAAAGGCTTATGTTCCAAAATTATTTTTTCGTACATATTTACGTTTTTCAATTATTATTTACGTTTTTTATTTTGTCTTTTTAATGTCATTCACTCAGATGTTATTGGAGAGGTAGTTGGTAAAACTAAGGAAGTTTCCCGGGCGAATGGCAAAGCTCATAGACATCGAGATCGAGGACCTTGAGTATGGATGCTTTGTTTCTTGAATAGTCTTCGTATTTCAACTATATTTTTTAAAATGAGTACTTTTATCCTTTGTAGGAAAAATCGACTTCCGTGTACGTTGTGGGGTGATTTCGTTGACGAAATTGATGCTAAGTTAGCTGAAAATAATGGAGAATCCGTAATTCTATTGCTACGAATGTGTCGTGCAAAGGGTTTGAATGGTATAGGGGTTCCTACATTCCCGAATTATATACATATGGTCTCTAAGGAAATTTTTTGTTTTGTTAACTAACTGTTTAATTTTTTAATACGGGGGTTTATAGAGTCTGCAACACATTTCACGTAACTAAAATGATAATCAAGGGTAGTTGTGACGAGGTGATTGATTTTCGTAGCAAGTAATGCCTATTCTCTATGCTCTCCATTTGCTACTGTCTACTACTTTATGAATCATTTTTTTATTTACAATATGTTTTCTTTAAGGTTGTTGGATGGAATGGAAACAAGCTCTCAAAGAGTTAGTCTCCTATCTTCGTCTACTGTTTACACGGTGTCAAGTGATCTTGAGAGTGAGAATACTGAAATTAGAACCATTGACCAATTAACATCTGCTGGGGAGGTAAAATAATAAGCTCTAATTGGCTACGTCTTGCACTTGCTAATATTTATTTGTAATTTTATAAAAAGCTCTAATCCTATTGTTTTCGTTTTATTTTCTTGTATGCATAGGTTGGTAATTTCTGGGTACTTGCTACTATGTATTCGATCGAAACCGAACACAAGTGGTGGTATTTGGCTTGCAAAAGGTGTCCAAAGAAGGTCAATTGTGTTGGGACAAGATTTTACTGCGAAAAATGTGATCGTTTTGACAATTCCGGTCATCCAAGGTTTACTGTTCACGTTTTAACTTTTTAATTATATGCATGAAAGCAAATAATTTGTTTTTGAATTACGTCCCTAAATTTTAACATGTAATTTTGTGGTGTTAGATTCAAGATACAAATGAACGTGATTGACGGGACAGGGAACGCGTCCTTCCTTTTGTGGGATAGAGATTGCACTAAATTGATAGGGAAGACTGCAGCTGATTTGGTAGATGGAATCACTATGGTATTTATCTAATTATTAACAGTTTTTCCCCTAAATTGCCTAATACATGGACTCTTTGATCTAACTATAACAATTATGAATTTCAAAAATCCGACTTAGATGCTATACCTATTGAAGTTGAGTCATTGGTTGATCGAGAAGTTTTGTTCAAGGTTCAAGTTAGGGATCAGAACCTTAGCTGTTGTAACGTTGTCTATACAGTTGTGAAGGTAACCGACAATCCAAACATGATCTCAAAATATGTGAAACGCAATGGACATTAGTATTCCGATGTTATATCCAAGATAGAGAAGATCAAAGTTGAATATGAGAAGGTATTGAGTAAACTATATTTATCAATTCTTATTCTTTGTGTAACTAAGTTCAATTTTCAGCTTTTTAATTGGTGTTGGTGTGATTGATAAGGTTTCTTCTTCGAGCGATGAGGTTACAACTCCAATGAAGGAGTCCACCATGATTGATCATTCGGGGGGAATGCTTGAAGGAAGTGTAACAAAAGATCCCTAGCAGAAGAACTGTCCTCTAATGTTGCGGAGAAGAAACATAAACTATGATTAAGCAAGAAAATGAGTGAAGTCGATGAACTAAGGTTATATTCACGTCTTATGCCATCGCTGCCCAGTGGATTACCTTTTTTTGGTTCCGTCATGCGTGTTTTATGACTCTAATAACTTATGATTTCTGTTGAGAACTTCTTTGGATTATTATCATTTTAATCGTTTAAGTTGTTTTGTGTGTGCTAATTGCATTATTATGGTTTTGAAACTTAATTAATGTTTGTTTTATTATTATCTTGCACCATTATTATTATTATTATTATTATTATTAGTATTATTATTATTATTATTAGTATTATTATATAAAGTAGAACATCATTCGTGAAATGTGTGCTATGTTAAATACCACATTAATATGGTGCAAGTAAATATAAATTACTGAACAAAGGCCGTTAAAAGCATAATGCAAAATAATGTCATCATGCAAGTTAGTCAAATTGATCCACAACAGTTACAAAAGCGGTAACATGAACATAACAGGGGGAAAAAAATGTTTGAAGGGCATGAATTGCATTAGTACGATCAAATGGCATTGAATTTGAATAAAATAAAATGGTTCTAATTATTGGACAATATAAAAAACTACCTATTTTAATTTAGTTAACGGTCAATTAAGTTTTATAGCTGTTTGATGGAATAGAAACAAGTTCTCAAAGAGGTAAAATCACACGTTGAAATTTAATCAATTCGATCATATGGAAAATTAGAAGAAAATCAACAAGTAAATAACCGGGGGAAAAAATATTTAAAAGGCATGAATTTAATTTTTTTGGTTAGGATGCGTACTACTGTTTTAATTTTATTCACCATACTTTTCTAATTTAATATTAAGCATAGTTTGCTCAATTCATGGATTCAAGCCGGCGTATTATAAAGAAAGGTCCGGAACAAAAGGTTCGTGCTTGGTCCTGGACCAAAGGTCCGTTCTAATTATCGAATTGATTAAAAAAAATACCTATTTTAATTTAGTTAAAGGTTAATTAACTTTTCATAAGCAAATTGTATTGATACGGTGGTAGGGGTTAACATCGTTCTTAAAAATATGTTTTATTACATAGAAATATAAAAGTATTCACATAATATTTATTAAACATTCATATTTTAAATTCAAGACATAGAGAGTTGAGAAAATGAAGAAGAAGATACCTGAAAACTGAAGCTAAAAAATGAGATTGTATTGATAAAATGGAGCAAAGGATTAAAGTTCTATTGAAATTAATTTACAAGATTGCAATGACAGCAATATATACACAATCACTGGGGTAGGGAGCAAGGAAAGAAAAAAAAACATATACGGTAAGTTAAATAATGGTGTAGATACGCTAAGTGCTTAGAACCCGGTAAGTTGCTTTCGATCCAGTAAGTACAACATAATGCAGTGAGTATGGGATATCTGGTAAGCTCAGCAGAAAATCGGTAATCAACAACAGAATCCGATGATGTGAGAGTTTTAACATAGAGTTATCTAAATCTGGATGTAATGGATTGATCTTACAGGAAAAAAAGAAAACGATTTTGTTCTTAAAAAAAACGTGTATGGTGTTAAATTTGATAATTTGTAACACATGGAAATCAAATTTTTTTTCTTTTACGCTTATGAAAATGAGCCATTAGCCATGGTTAGCTCAAATCATGGATTAAAATTCTGAATTATGAAACCTAGTCGATATTTAGAGGCCCAAGTAATTAATAATAGTAAAATGAGGTAAACCAATGTTACAAAAGCTGTTTTGTATTAATTATTTCTATTTTTCCTTTAAATTTGATTTGCGCATAAAGAGGTAGAGTGACTGTTCGTTTTCCAAGTAGGGACATAAATCATTTTGAAATACTACAATTTTGTCAATATTTTACTTCAAAATCCATCATTCTACCTCATTGCTCATCATTTTAGCAGTGTAAACAAGACTTCATATTTGATTTATGCAAGCACATTTACAAGAAATTTGAAGACTTCGTTTTCTATTCGTCTCCGGAAAATTATTTTTGTGGGTGCAACATTTTTGTGAGTATATCGTTCAAGTCGTAGTCCGGATAGGCATATTCGATGAGAAAGCTTACTAAATCAACAATCATTTCATCCAAGCGAGGCAATTGACGGCAATAAGTTCATTTGTATTTTTCACAGCTTTTTTATGGTTTTTAATCTGTCGAATTTTTTATTTTTATTTTTTTGGGTTTATCTACATGTGGATCTGGTATTAACATATGTAATGCACAAACATGTTGATAATGTACCACTCATATCCGTTTACATTTTTTTATCATTTTCGTCGTGTGTCGGTATATTTTTTCTTATACATTTGTGCAGTATTAAGAAGATTTTCTCATATACCCGTATTTGTTTATACTGCATACATGTGGAATTTAGTTCATCCTTGTGCTTTTGATCTTCCTTGTCATGGGTGATGTACATGTTCACCAGTACGTTCCCCTGCAACGGTAATATAAGCCGTGTTAATTGTGTGGAAATATATTTTTTCTGAACAATTTCTATCACAAAGGTAATTGAAAAAAAAAATTATCAAAAAAGTCGGAAATTACTTTTCTTATTACTGGAATTTTTGTTTTTTTTTTTCCATTAATTGCAGATCAAAATTTAGGATATGAAAGTGAGAAAAGAATTATAAATATGGCATAAAATAAATTTCTATGCTACAATTTGTATTCTTTTCGTCAAGAGGTGTAATTTTCTGAAAATTATAAATCTGATACTATAAGCCATGGAAGAAAATGTCTTTATATGTTTGTTTTAAAATTTGAAGATGAATATCAGTAAAGGGAAAAAAAATAACAAGAACAAAAAATTAAATTAGCACTATGTAAATTTTGCAATGAAACTTGAAATCAAGCAATTATTTTTCCACTATAATTTTTTTTCAAGAATTAATCGGGTTATTTTAATGGAACCACTGCTCATGTTAGATCGGGTTATATAATCTTTCAAAAAAAAAATGAAATTGTAACTTTTTGCAGAAAAGGAAAGCAAATAAAACGATTTATTTTTCCACTCTATACTTATTTTTTTTTTCAAAAAAATTATTTTTTGCTCAAGAAAGGATCTATTTGCATCTCAAAAAACATCAAAATATTCTGATTATCCAAAAACTTAAAAAATAAAAAATCTGGAATTCTTTTTTCCGAAATATGAAAGAAAAAATGTTAATAAAGATGTGAATGAATGTGGAATTTTTCTTGTTTATTATTGGATGGTTTGTGCAGCATTGAATTTGCAAAACCATTAATGCTTTTTTCTTTTTGTGAGCAATGGAGACAACCGGCCATCTTTAATGTTGAAAATGGTGGGTGAATAGGCTTGGTTTTGTAGTGGCCTTGGTTGGTTGAAATTTTTTTTTTCTTCTTTTTCCTTTTTGACTTAATTAACTAAGATTTGGATGATTAATTGAAAAAATATTTTGACAATAATTCGGTGGGTATTGGTGGTTTCATTGTGAATATGGTTGGTATTAAGAATGGGCTAGGTTTTGTAGTGGGCCTTGGTTGGTTGAATTTTTTATTTTTTTTTCTTTTACTTTTATTACTTAATTAACTAAGGTTTGGATGATCAATTGAAAAAATATTTTGACAATAATTCGGTGGGTATTGGTGGTGTCATTGTGAATATGGGTGGTATTAAGAATGGGCTAGGTTTTGTAGTGGGCCTTGGTTGGTTGAATTTTTTATTTTCTTTTTCTTTTTTTACTTAATTAATAACTAAGGTTTGGATGAACAATTGAAAAAGTATTTTGACAATACAGTCGAATGTTGACGGATAATAATTACAATGGTCGCTTGATAATTCTTAAAACAAATAAGGAATATGCGTTTGGTCATTCATAATGATATTTTTTGTGACATTTATTTTGTGCGTGATAATTAAAGATTAATGGCGGTGGTTATTATGATTTGATTATATTTAGACACAATTAACGAATTTATTGTATTTATTCATAAATAAAATTTTCTACTTTTTTCCGCTATTCAATGGTGAACTTTGAATCGGCTACAAAGAAATCAAATGGTTGTACAGTGGGAAGTAGCATGCATATGAATCCTCGTATTTTCGTAAGCTGCTCTTCAAACTATTCCAAATCTCCTTTCAGTGATATCACAAATGGTATTATTGTATTAAGTGTATTTTTGTATGTTTATCGCATACAATTTATTGATTTACTAAGATTGTTATTGTTGTTATAGTTGTTGGTCTAAGTCAATCACAAATAACTCCTGTGTTTAAGAAGTCTGGCCTTACTGTAGCGGCTTCCCAAAATATTTCGGCCATTGACATTACTCCAACAAATGACACTTTCATGTCCGATGATATGAACGCTTGCAAGGGATTGAGATCATCTGTTCTTGAAGATAGAGGAGAGATATTTAATGAGAGCGTAGTGATTGATCTCGAATCTCAAAATATCGATTTAGATGAACGTAAATTTTTTTTTAAAATCTTTATATTACGATAAAAAAATTAGATTGTCTATTTCATCAATGTACATAATTATGTGTTTATTCTAATGAGGTAACCAGTTATGATGAAATAAAATGTGTTAACGGCGTTCAGCACGATACTTTTAGAGATACTTGATATGCGCTTGGTCTATTGAATGATGACAAAGAATACATTGATGGGATTATTGAAGCAAGTCAATGGGCGTCAGCACATTCTTTGATAAGCCTGTTTGCCACTTTATTAGTCTCAGATTCTTTATCACGGCCTGAAATTGTGTGGGGAAAGTGTTGGACATACTTATCAGATGCTATTTTATACAGACAACGAAACATGCTGCAACACCAAGGTATTACACTTAATGCTTAATGTTTTTATTTTTTTTTTTTGCAGTAAAGATCCGATTGGTTTTACTGCAGCTATCTTTTTTAATATATCGAAGTCTATATTTTTCAAATAACGTATAGATTTGGAACTGAGTGATGATGAAATAAAAAATTATTCTCTTGTGGAGGTTGAGAAGATTATGCGGAGTAGTGGAAAGAGTCTACGTGATTATCATTCAATGTCATTTCCAGAATCTAAATACTTTAGTACAAGTTTTCAGAATATACTTATACAAGATGAAATGAGATATGATCGGAAAGCATTGGTGGAAGAACACAGAACATGGTCTCTAATTTGACAACTGAGCAACGACATGTTTATGACACAGTATTGAATTCAGTTCAATTGGCTAAAGGTGGTATTATTTTTTATTTTTTTTTTGTTTATGGTTACGGAGGTACAGGGAAGACCTTTGTATGGAAAACATTATCTGTGGCTTTAAGATCAAAAGGAGAAATTGTGTTGAATATGGCGTCAAGCGGTATAGCATCGTTACTTTTGGACGGTGGTAGAACTATACATTCAAGATTTGCGATATCGCTTAATCCAAATTAAGATTCCATGTGCAACATTAAGCAGGGTAGTCCTCTTGCGGAATTGATTGTTAGATGCAAGCTTATAATTTGTGATGAAGCGCCTATGATGAACAAATATTGTTTTGAGGTTTTGGATAGAAGCATGCGAGATATTTTAAGATTCAACAATCCACTGAGTATGGAACTACCTTTTGGGGGAAAATGGTTGTTTTTGAAGGAGATTTTCGACAGATTTTGCCTATGATTCCAAAAGGAAGTAAACAGGATATTGTGCTTGCAGCTATCAATTCATCATATATATATAGAAAAATTGTAAGGTTTTGAGATTGACAAAAAACATGAGACTACAATATATCGAATCAGATGCTGTGTGCATTGAGTTAAATGCATTTTCTAATTGGATTGAGAGTATAGGGGATGGAACAATTGGCGTTGCGAATGATGGCCATGCAACAATTGAAATTCCAGATGATATTTTGTTTCATGGATTCGACAATCCAGTCAAAGCAATCGTGGATAGTACGTATCCGTTATTTACTCGCGATGTTAATGAGGTAAATTATCAGTAAAGAAGAGCTATTCTCATACCGACACTTGATGTGGTTGAATGTATCAATAATTATATGATTTCGCTAAATACGGCTAAAGGAAATACTTATTTAAGTTCTGATTCAACTTGCAAGTCAGATGCCAATGTTGACCTGTTACATGACCTTCATACGCCTGAGTTTTTGAATGGAATTAGATCTTTTGGTGTGCCCAAACATGAATTGAAATTGAAGGTTGGCACTCATGTTATGCTTTTACGCAACATAGACCATTCCATTGGCTTATGCAACGGCACAAGACTGACTATTACGAGACTCGGAAGTCATGTTCTGGAAGCAAAGATTCTCGCTGGAACTAATGCAGGTCATAAGGTTCTTATCCCTAGAATGACATTGACTCCATCTGATCCAAGGATGCCATTCAAGTTTCAACGAAGACAATTTCATCTTATTGTGTCATACGCAATGACAATCAACAAAAGTCAAGGTCAATCGCTATCTCATGTTGGTCTGAATTTGAAAAAACCAGTTTTTAGCCATGGTCAGTTATACGTAGCTGTGAGTAGAGTTACAAATCGCAAAGGGTTGAAGATTTTGATTTGCGATAGGGATGACGGACAAGACAATTCAACAACAAATGTTGTTTTCAAGGAAGTTTTCCAAAATTTGTAGTAGTTAGAACATCAGTTAATTTTTTTTATAACAATTGTAACGCATATATGATACTTATTTCATATACATTTATAACAACCTCAATAATCCTTTTAAAGTCAAATGAAATATTTAATTTCAACATTTATAAATTTATATTTTTAGTACAATATCCGTGCATCGCACGGGTGACACACTAGTTAAGATTAATATGTCTAAATCTAAGATGCCACATATATGTACTAGTATGGTAAGGCATTTGTTTATGGTTTGCCGAAGTAACATTTATTTCATTTGTAACACAATTTAAAATATAAAGACCATTAGTCAAATATCCAGCACAAATAGGACTTTGCATAATAACCATGTCCTATTAAATAAGAAACATAAATCAAATTTCGCTCCATCCGCGGAACATTATTACTGTCTCTAAGAATTAAACACCTACCACTACTGAAATAAAAGTAAACTACTCATACTGCTCTCCCTAAAACTATAGCTCCTATGCCGACGATAATTTTAAACTGGCCCTCATTGAGTCTTTTGCTCTCCTGAAACACCTGTATAGACATGCATATATGATTAGTGGCTCCAGAGTCTACAACTACTTTTTAGCTAGTACATGACTCAACAATAAAAAATTCACCAGCACCCTGCTTTTTAGCTAGTGCATCAGAGCAGTCTTTCTTCTAGTATCCTTTGCGACTACAATGGAAATACTTGACTTTTAGCGTTCCATCTAATTTGAGCTTTTGGTTGCTGTCTAACTTCTTGTTAGATCTCTTCCTCTTCTTTACAACCCCGCCATTTGGCTTGGAACTAGAGGAGTTAGCAATTGCCACATGAGCATGGACATCCTTACCCTTAAGACCATTTTCTACATTTTGCAACTCATTCATCAACTCAATCAATGACATATCCATCTTATGCAAGTGATAGTCCACAGTAAACTGTAAAAAAATATCAAATAAAGAATTCAATACCATATCAACTCGAGTTTCCCAATCAACAGTTGCACCCAAATTCTCGGCCACGTTGAAGTGTACAATCATAGTCAACATATGATCCTTCATAGGTGTTTTGGATTTCATGCGGATGTTTTGCAAGGTACAGACGGCCTCAAAATGAGCCTTCATACTTTGATGTCCAAACATGCCCTTCAAACTTTCTAGTATGTTATAAGAGGTTCCTAACTTTCAAGCTTTTGCTGTAACACGTTTTGTCATTGATGCCAAGATGTAACAACGAGCCATCTTATCAGCTGCGATCCACTTATTATACGTAGCCTCTTGGCTTTGCCTATTGTCCCAGTAGGTTCTTCGGGACATTCCTCCTCGAGCGTAAAATCAAGGTTTTTAGTCATAAGCACAAACATCAAATTACATTTCCAATCTACATAATTATCCCTAATAAGTTGGTTTTGTTTTAGAATAACGAAAAATATGATGAGAGACATTTTGAAGAAAAAAAAACCATTTATTACATATTAAAATTGAGCAGCGAATGATAATTTAGCATATGATGCATGAATGCATATGTAGATCCATCTAAATACAATAATACAATGATAACTCGATCATTGTAATTTAACATGCCTCTCTATAGGAAAGGTCATTCTGTCCACTAATCTAGTGGAGACCCTCCCACTAGACAAATTATATATGGAACCAAATGTCTATATTAAGCCTAGTATCATTTTATTTGGTCACCAAAATCATAAAGAAGAGCCTCTATGGAGGTTCGTAGATAATTCAGATTTGAGTGTATAACCTTCTCTCAATCTCTAAATATTTGAAAATAATTTTGCCATCTATAAGATGATGAAAAATTATATTCTATTTAGACGATCTTATCATGAAGAAATCCAATCAAACAACTCGAACAACAAGGTCCTACTATAGGGAGTTCTTTCCAATATCGGTACGAGGCAAACATATTACTTTGCTTATGGATTGACCAAAGGAAATCATGGGTTTTTATTTAAATAAACACCCTCTGCCGCTCACTATTTTTAAAATAGTGGGTTTTAATTTTGAATAATTACCAACTGTTCACATTAATCATATAAACATACAGTTCAATTATTATGATTTTTCCATCCAGAAAAATTTAATCTAAATTAAATTGATTAAGGAAAAATTGATGTTTAATGATATGTATCATATTCTTAGTATCACGAGCAATGTCACAAATAAATTTATATGTCATGATGTCTAGAATGATAATATTTCAAATAATAATTTAAAACATTCATAAGCAATAAATTAACAATTATTTGTGGGCAAAAAACGACTCAATAATTAAATTTTAAAAAAAAACTAATTGGACCCAAGTCCAATACTTAATCTAAATCTTCAGTCCAAAAAAATCCAAGAATCCAGTAACGACAATCCAAATAGCAATAGGACTTCGCTACCGTACTCGAAAAAAATATTCGAATTCGACTTATTCAGATCCGACTTGATTCACAAAAAGAACCTGGACGAAAAATCAACCTGAATTCAGCTGCTACCACGCAAGCAGTCTGTCCATGCATATTCTACTATGCAGGCAGAATTCTACAACACATGCAGTCTGCATACACAAGCAAAGTTCTGCCATGCAGCAGTTTTTTCTTGATCTCCTTCGTCATGTCTTCTAGATCTTCAATTTTCAATCAATTTCCAGGATTCAACAATTACAAGAATTATGTAATTTTTATGTCCCGTAGGTTCACAGTTTTGAATCTAATTGAATAGAAAATCAAATCAAGATGATGGAGTCGTAATCCACATATCTTGTTATAGACTCGAAATAATGAATTACATAAAACTGGCAACAAATAATTGGATCACAGTTTAAAATAATTCAATCATTCAATTATTACATAACAAAATATTCCTAGACATCGCTCAACTAGAACATGCAATCAAGATTCATAAATAACAAACACGTGAGCGATCTAGATCACTTTGATTCCAGTTGTTGGAATGCGGAAGCGAAATTATCCAGAAATTAAAAAAAAATCTTTAATTAAATAAACAAGATCGTCTAGTTGTTCACGTATATGTTATACCAAGAATTAAGGATTTGAATTTTTACCTAAATTCGATGATCAATTTTAGAATTGGATCTGAATCACGAACTTTCAATTTTTTGGATTACGAACTTCCAGCTTTTAATTACAAGAACGTGATACTTCAAACATCCAAATCTTCTATGGTAATCTCTATTTATAGATATAAAGATGTTCCAATTCATGTAGAATATTAATTCCAATATCAAATAGGAGTCTTGATTAAAATCCAAGTTGGAGTTTTAATTAAAGTGAAAATCCAATTAGTTTACATTTAATTACATGTGTAGTCCTAGAACTTCAATTATAATTATAATTAAGTTTACAAATTTTATAGTTATTACAAGTACAAAAATTTATTTTAATTACAATTAAGTCCAAAANAAATCCAATTAGTTTACATTCAATTACATGTGTAGTCCTAGAACTTCAATTATAATTATAATTAAGTTTACAAATTTTATAGTTATTACAAGTACAAAATTTTATTTTAATTACAATTAAGTCCAAAACTATAATAATTAATGTAATTAAGTTCAAATAATTTATAGAGCTACCATAGAGACCTGATCGGATATATATTATTCAAACCCCAATAATTAAATCATGTCTAGTCGACCATAGACCACCAAATCTAAATATTAGTCTTTGCTTTTTCCACTAAAAGCAAAAGACTGAACTCTCGAAATATATAAGATCACGAAAGCAAATAAATCTGTAATACTTTCCTCTGACCTGTCGTATATGTATTTTATTCCCGTTTGAGATTCGATAATTAGGTACGAGCATAAATGATTATTTTACCCCTTTAGTTATTCCCACTAACTTAAGTACTATTTTCCTTAACGATCATGTGAACAAATCACAGATGTCGAAGTTTAGCTATCGCTAAACATTGAGCTCGAATTTTAACCGCTCAACAGAAAATATTTAAGTAGCCACTCTACCCATTTTTAGGCCGACAGTTCCTGACACAAATTCATGTTCTCTACTTCGCTCATTTTCAAGTTCTCAACTCATCGAGATATTTGACCAAACGAATTGATCTCTCTCATTGATGAATCAAATAACCATTAAAACCAGGAAAATATATACATAACTCTGTCAAGGGATTTAGATGAAATACACAGCGGTCAAGAGTAGTTTAATTCTCCACACAATCATGCTATAGAACTAAACTCGACACGCGGTTGGTTCAATACACTTCAAGTGTACTAGTGTCACCTTTAATTATTTCTGTGATAAGGACAAATCACAAACCCGAATAGTGAATCGGACAACACTACAACATTCCAGTACAAGGTGCCAACCCTTATATATTGGTAGTGAACAAATTATTTATGATCAAAATGTAAGATATGTCACACTGTACTTCTCAATACAAGTACCCAACTTATATAATCACAAGAGGCACTTTAATTTGTATACTCAATAATAAATAAAATAAATTAAATTTATTTAAGATAAAAATATTTTCATTTTTTACATCAGAAAACTATACTATATGGGCACACAACCCAACACGTTGCACCAAAAATACCATATGAACTGAGTCAGACTACAACTATCTTTACTTTTGAAAATTGAAACCAGATGGTTAGTATGAAAATGAAGAATTAAAAAGGAAAAATCAACATTGAACTTGAAGCTGCTCGAGTTAAAATTTGAAATATAAGAACTTGAGTTTTCAGTACATCATCCAGATAATTAATGTACGTCAATGCAAGCTGCCAAAAACGAAGACGAAAATCGGTCAATCTCTTAAGAACAACGTTATTTATCACTACTCAATATCATTACCATGTTTATTCATCTCTTTAGGACCAGCGATAGAGCCAGCACCTGGTTAGGGGAAGCGGCCTTGTGTGTTAGGCTTCGTCGGAGCAGTGGAAGGAAGGAAGAAGGTAAGCCGACGAGGTTCAGATTTTTTTTTTTTTTTTTTAAGTTTTGCCATTTTGTTTAGGCTTATTCTAGGCCGCCTATGGGCCTTTTTTTAATTGAGCCAAATCCAATGATCCATGATATACCAAAACCAATTTGAAGGCTAAAGCAGAACGTTACATACGTGGCCGCAAACCCTCCTCCAGGTTCCAACTTCCACACCTCCACCTCTTGATTCTGCTGCCATGCGAGTTGCGAAGGAAAGCAGTACTCAAAGCAGTTATGTCGACGAGTCGCTGTCGACAAACTCCGGACGGTCGGACCTGTCGTGAGCAGAGACTAGTGAGTGCCTTTCTCTTTCATTGTTTTGTCGTTATTTATTTTTATTTTTTTATTTTTTTTTGGTTTTGGTGTTATTTTTTATTTTTGAGTTATGAATAATGATTTATGTTCTATGAGTTTGGCAATTGCCATTTGAATGAGAATTGTAAATATGTGATTTGGGATAAATAATTTATGTCATATGAGTTATGAGTTATAATATACCATTTATGAGTTTTGATTTGTGATATGAGAATTTATGTTTAGGAAATTAGAATAAGTGAAAAAAATCAATTCTAATTGAAAAATAAAGGAGCCTTTTTAGGCATTTTCCATGTCAATGATACTTGTGCCCGATCACTGAAGCTAGCATTGATCATTCATGCAATGTTTTCTACACAGGTTGTACATATCTAGCTTGAGAGGTCAAGGTTATGATGGAGAAAACAATATGTCAAGTGAGTTCAGTGGTATGAAAGCTTTAATTTTAAGAGAGAACCCATATAATATGTATGTTCATTGCTTTGCTCACCAACTTCAGTTGACAGTTGTTTCTATGGCACATATGAATAATATGCTTGGTAACTTATTTAACATGCTTGTTATTATTGTGAATTTGACTGGTGCATCATACAAGCGTGTATATTCTCTACGAGCAAGTTATCATTCTAATATTCTGGAAAAGTTTAATATTGGGAAACTCTGTGGTAGAAGTGGCAGGTTTTAAGAAATGAGTTTGGCATGCCCAGGTGACACTACATGGGACTCACATCTACTGATAATTGATCGTGTTATTAATATGTTTAATGCTATCATAGATGTTCTTGAGGATATATCAGAAGATTGCATAAATTCAGATCAGATATCAATTGCCACAAGACAAATACACTATACACGATTTTGAGTTTGTGTTCAATCTCCACTTTATGTTTGAAATTCTTGCCATTACGGATGACCTTTCACAAGCTTTACAAAAAAAAGATCATTATACAAAATGTTATAAAGTTATTGAATTTGTATAAATATGCATTGCAGAACATGAGAGACAATGGTTGGGATAATTTGTTGAGTAGGGTGATTGAGTTTTGTCTTGGTAGACATATTTTAGTGCCCACTATGGAAGATATTGTAGTAATGAGAGGTTGAGTTAGGCATGCAACTCAACGGTGATTTATTATCATCGCTTTTATGTTGATTTGTGTTGTCATGTGATAGACTTAAATCTTGTATGAGTTGAATGATTGTTTTCCACAAGCAACTACTGAACTCCTTATTTGCATTTCGTGTATAACTCCAAGAGATTCTTTTGCAGCTTTTAATAGGGGTAAATTGCTACGTCTTGCTCAATTCTATGATTTGGACTTCAATACTGAATAGTTTTTATTACTTCGACCTCAACTTGACAAGTTTCTTATACTTGTGAGAATGAACGAAACTTTGTTTAACCTTAATAGCATATCTTGTGTAGCTAAGTTGGTTGAAACAAGAAGTTCTCGTTATTTTTCATTAGTTTATAGGCTGATCACATTGGTTTTGATATTATCTATGGCAACTACAAGTTTTGAAAGGGTATTCTATGCTATAAATCTAATCAAAAGTGACTTGCACAATAAAATGAGAGATTATAGGTTGAATGAACAAATTGGTGGCTTACATGGAGAAAGAGATTTTTAAAAAAATTGAGAATGAGGCACTATTGTAACGCTTTCAAACACATAAAACCCCATAGAATGCAGTTGTTTAAGTTTATAGTTACAGAGTAAAGTTGCATCGTGTATTTTTTAGTATTTTAGGTTGTATTGAATTATATTTTCATATGTATATAATTTTTACGCTTTAGTGCATTTACATATTTATATTGAATATTTTTAATATTATTTAATTAAATATTAATAAACGATCTTGCTATTACGATCGTTGATTGTCGACGGTCAATGGTCAACAGTAAGGTCCGCCTTAACTGAACTTAGATCTTGGATTCACCACTGTTTAGGATGTTGGCCTATAAATCACCAGTCGTGATTACCACTACTTGCCTACAACATTGCAAGAAATCTAGTGGACGTCAGTTATACACCATGTGAACTTCCTTTATGACACATGAACACACTCGAGCTACTTGGACAAATAAGAGTGTGATCTTATTGAACATGGTTTTTTTTCTTTTGGATGCACCTTTTTGTTTCTTGAAAATGTACATTACATAGAATCATACAAGTTGTAGAATTTTTTTTAAAAAAAAATCATGGAATCATATTTTGTGACATCTATAATTTAATTAAATAAGTCGTGATCACAATATTACATAACTTATGGTCAATAATCACAAATCACACAAGGTCACAGTCACATAAGATATAAATTGTATATCACTATCACGTATTTTAGTGACAATTTATCCATTTAGCCCCTATTTGGTATGGATTTAATTTAAGTAAAAATCAATAATTAATTTTAACCACATACTCATAACTTGTTAACCACACATTTCATCAATTTCTATCTATATCTATTAAAAATCTAATTTTAATCTCCACAAATATGGGCTTAATATGTCATAAATTATTTATTAGTCACAAATTATCCAATTAAATAATCACAAATTAACCACTTAATTTGTCACAAGTACTATTCCCTACAACCCATCCCACAACTCTCATTCTTCACCCATTTTCTCCTCCGTACCATCACACCACTGCCAGTAGCTATTGATCTTCTCACCCAATCTCCCACCATCATCGACGGTCACTGATTTCTTCTCACGCCACCTTCCCACTGTTGGCAACCATAGAAATATAGAGAAAAAAAAAAGGAATTAAATCATATTTACCCATTAAATGAAAAATATTTTTTGATATATTACAAAAATATTTATATATCATATATCATATATATTACATAAAACAACACAAAATACCGCTTCCTGAAATTCCTTAAATATTATTTTTGTAACTGAAACTAAATATGAGCCAATTATTTATGCACTTGGCCATTTCCAAAGCCCACAAACAAGCATTACAATTAGAGGCTTGTTAGTTTTCATTTTTCTTCAATGTGGTCCATGATATTCCACAATTACATCAACCTATGATATTCCATAACTGCATCAATTAAAACCGCTCTCCCACTTCCTTGCTCGAAAAGAAACGGCTTTTGATGGAAAAGGATGTTATAAAGGCAGTGAGAATCTCTTCAGAAGGTCCCTAAGTTTGCTCTTTATTTTCAGATTAAAGTTACACCATCAGTGAGAGAAGAGAAAGGATTAGAAGCTCTTTTCGAAATCGAAACTAGAAATAGCAATGGTCGGAGGTACGCCTTTCGATTCAATTTTTATGCTTCCGCTTAATCGATTTAAATATGTTGATTAGGTTTAAAAAACATTTTTAGATTGTATTTTATAATTTACATTTGGTATCAGAGGCTCATTTTACCTCTGCCTTGCTCATTTGCTCTCTACGTTTTTTCCAAAATATTTTCCTTAGAATTCAAGTTTATGTTTCATCTATTTTTGTTGAAAAATAAGATTAGAAGTCATTAGGAAATTGGATTTCTAGCATTTTTGGGATTTAAAACGTAACTTTCGTATTTGAAAGGNTTTTCCTTAGAATTCAAGTTTATGTTTCATCTATTTTTGTTGAAAAATAAGATTAGAAGTCATTAGGAAATTGGATTTCTAGCATTTTTGGGATTTAAAACGTAACTTTCGTATTTGAAAGGTGAAGAAACCATCGGATTTCTATTCGGGTTGCAACCGGGTCGAAATGACCCGACTAGAGGTTGAAGACGACCTCTATTCAATAAAAAAATATTTAATCATTTACAGAGATGATCAACCATCATGTTTGACTTGCAATACAATAAAATAAATGGTAATTGAGGCTCACTCATGTCCAAAGCTGTAAATTGGTGTAACATGCTCCAGCAGCCCTTTTTGTTTGACTACAAATTAAATATATTTTGGTGGATTTGTAAGGTTGGTAAGGAATTAATTTCTTAAATTGATTATGCTAAATTATTTATTTTGTTATTTGTATGTATGAATTTTGTGAATAATTATGCATACGATATTTATTTAAATAATTTATGCATAT
>CAIGRS010282773.1:0-13196 GCA_903798395.1 Fraxinus floribunda
TGATCAACGTTGACTGGTCAACGTTCGCTTGGGTTGAGCTAGATCTTGAATCCGCCACTGATGGTAAGCGATAGTTTTCACTCAATAACCATCGCAATGTAATGAGTTTTTAACTAATGTGCAATTTTTGTGAGCACTACTCAAAAACAGTTGTAGTTTGTATTTCCTCACAAATTATAAAGTAGGGAATTCAATTTCTTATGTTTGTTTAATTTGTGTTTCGTCGAGCTGATGCTACAAATGAGTTTTTAATAATATATCTTCAAATAGGTCTATATGTCATCTAATTTCGCATTAAATTAGAATTTCTGTTTGAAATTAAAAGTAGACTTAAAAGTAAGTTTTGAGCAATTTCAAGAATGATATAAGCTCGTCACGAGTCTACATATTTAAAACTTCATAGACGGAACAAGATAAGCATAATATGCGTATCAATATTTTCGTGCTTGTGCAAAAATATTGTTACTCTTTATTGAGGTACCATTGTCTTGGTTTCTCCCAATTTGTTTCCTAGCGTTCAATACAATGATGCCAAAGAAGTAATATTGAAAGATGCAATTTTGGGTAGGGTAGAGGTTGCATGGTTGATAGATATATGTCACTTCAAGGTATGGTCCTCAATTGACGCCCATTAATACTCTTATCTGCCAACTGTGCAAGACAAGAAATTTTCAGCCTCACAACTTTTAACGCATTTCGTCAGGCTTTACACGGTCTACAATGTTGGGTGGACAAAACTTTCGAATGAAATCGAACCCGAATTGAATTGAATCAAATTCGGTAGTTCTCCTTAAGTTAAATATCTAAAGAGATATCTGAATTGAGAACCGACGAGTTTGGTTCGGTTCTTGATTGGAGAACCGAATCTCCTCAATTTTTTTTTTAAAATCTTAAATAAGTCAAATTATTTTATTTTCTTAAAATAAATTTGTTAACTAATTAATTTAGTTCAAACTCAAAATATGATCTTACTGTTTCTAATTTTCCGCCAAACCCAACTTAATTAATTGAATTAAGTTTTATCTAAATCTCTTATTCTACTGTATGTTCTGTCGTTATATTACTGTGAACTCGCCATCTTCATTTTTCTATAATTTTAACAGTCAAATCTATGAAAAATTCAATGAAGAGAGGTGCAAAAGATATCTCGAGATTGAGTTACATTATTTCGTAATAGTTAAGATTGAACATGTTATAGCCAAATTAATGTAACGTTGTTATAATATATAAAAAAATTAATTATTGTACAGAACCTGAAAATCGAACCGAATGGAATCGAACCCAAATAGTTTTATAATTAAATTTGGATCCGACGATTTCATATTAAATACCCGAGAATTCGGGTCCGAAACCGGATAATTTAATCTTGGTGCAAATATATTTAGCGTGCGTTTGAGCCTTATTATTTCAGTTTTTAATGAGCCTTCTCGTTTTCAAATAGTAAATTAATTGTTAGAAATTATAAGTGCATAGAACTTTGTCAGACATTTCAATTGTTGCAAAAAACGTTGAAATTCAAAAAGTCAAAAACACCCTCATTTTTTAAAGCCAATTTCCAAACTAACCCCGTCATTTCTTAACTTTTAAATAATTTCCACTATTTATCTGAAGGGTAAACTGAGAAATCAGACTTTTGGACATGACACAATCCCAACAATCAACCATGAATGGTTATTGTCTGGACAATTCATTCAATGTAGTTCCCACAATGCAGAAAATTTAAGCCCCCTGTTTGATCTATATTATTTTTTTCATTCTCATTCTTCTACTCATTTTCAATCACACATTCTTTAATAAAATAATATTTTACGTCATATCAATAATTTTTCCTTCTTTTTCAAACACATATTTAACATCACATCAACAAAAAAATGTATTCTTTTGGAAATAATGTGCACCAAACGGAGGCTAATTGGCAAAAAATTGAAATAATGGGGGAGGATAGATTTAGCCCCTGTTTGATCCACCTTATTTTTTTCATTCTCATTCTTCTACTCATTTTCAACCACACATTCTTCAATAAAATAATATTTTCCATCACATCAATAACTTTTCCTTCTTTTTCAACCACATATTTCACATCACATCAACAAAAAAATGTATTCTTTTGGAAATAATGTGCACCAAACGGAGGCTAATTGGCAAAAAATTGAAATAATGGGGGCTCAAATTCAGCTTATTTTACTCTTTACTTCTAACTGATATTAAGACTTGATGTTCAAGTTTCTTCCATATGAAATTTTTTCGTATCAATTTTGAATACGTATGCAAGTTGAGTCTTTAATCGGATTAATTGCTTACTTGACTTAATGGCTTTGGAAAGACTTTGAACTGTCAACCTTTTATCACGATGAAAATGAAAAGTTCACTTCTGCTTCAATTCAAGTAAAGTTTTCACCATTTTTTCAGAATAGAAAATGAGGGCTCATTTCTTCTTTGATAACGATATTTTAACTGAGGACATAAAGCGCGAGAAACGGTTAGAAGTGTGAAATGAAGGGTCTTTTCTCGACCATCAGGTGTTGCAAATGATGGCCACGTATATTGAATAAATGGCACTACTTGAAATCCTATTAATTTTGTAAACATTATCTTTCCATTATCTCTTCTTCTGGTTCAGATTGCTCTTCCCAGTTAAGGTTTGCTTGGAACGATACAAACAGTGAAGCTTCAAGGTTGGGTTGTGTTCAATCCCCACTTTCAGTAAATTCTTTTATGGGTTTACGTTTCATCATAATCTCTCTTCATCTGTTTTATGTTATAGTAGTAGTAAGCTGTGTTTAATTGCTAATTTTATGTGCTATCAGACTTGTATAGGTGGATCATTTTGCTTTCGTTAGTTCTTCTTTTGTTGAGAATAAGGGATGATTTTACAATGGGTTCGCTGAAATTGTTGTAATTCGTTCGCTGTAAAGAGAATCGGAAATGGAGTCTGCTTATAGAGAAGAAAGGCCATCTTTGGACGTGTTCAAACCAGCGGGAAGTGGGGATGTTGAAAAGCAAGATGGAGTGTCTAGAATTTCTCCCGGCAACAAAGAGGCTGTAGATAAATGGATGGCGTTTGAGGCCGCTGCAAGTGATGAGTCTAAAATTGCTCAAAGGACTTCAGAATGGGGGCTTACGATTGGGGCAGATGTTGGAGATGGTGTCTTTCGTGTGGACTCAAAGTATTTTTCTGGAGAAGGAGAAAGGAGCAAGAACTCCTCAGAGAGATTTGGGGTCGGATCTACGAGGACATCAGAGGAATTGAGTATTAGATCTGAAATTCCGAGGGTATCTCAAGAGCTAAAGGATGCACTGGCAACATTGCAACAGACTTTTGTAGTCTCTGATGCAACCAAACCTGATTGCCCCATTGTGTATGCCAGCAGTGGCTTTTTCACAATGACTGGTTATTCTTCAACAGAAGTTGTTGGAAGAAACTGGTGAGTTAAAATATTCTTTTCCATCCATGTGTGTTTACATTCGCGCATTTATTACTTGTGGATAAGGTGGACGGCAAGGAAAAAGAAGCTAAAATATTATTTATTGTACCTGTATAGTTGGTACAGTACTTCACACCAAACATGTCGATAACGAACTCCAAGAATTCTAGGAACAGGTCTTCTACTCATCCTGATAATACACGACCTCATCTGAGAGTTTTAGCACTTCAAAATATTTTCATGAATTCTGATAGAGATTCTTGCGAAATTAACACATCCATCAATTTTCTAATCACTTTGCTTTTAGGGAAACTTAAGTGGCCATGACATTAGCACCTAAAAAGCTTTTGTCATGAAATGGGCATTGGCAAAATGTTAAGAAAAAAATATTAGGGAAAATTGCAGTAGCGGTCCCTAATATTTTTAATTTTTGCAAATTTTACCATAACTTTCACTTTGTATCAGTGAAGGTCCCTAACTTTTATTAATTTGCACGTGGACTCCATTTGGATGGAAACTGTCCACTTTTCAATTAGTAGACCAAAAAATAGAAAATTTGATCAAATTAAAAATGGCAAAATAGTACTTTACATTTTTTTTTTTCATATAAAGTAAGTTATTTAATTAAATTAAAAATCAAAAAAATAAATACAAATATATAAACCCTCACCCTCAAATCAAAACCTCTTTTCTTCTTCTTCTTCTTTTTCGGCGAGACACTACCACCTAGCTACCATCGTCGCCTTTGAGCGTTGTCACCCCACCACAACTCCCTTTCGCCACGGCTCCCACTACTAATGCTGGCACCCTCCACAGGAAAAACCAAGAAATGCCCACAGAACGCAGAATGCCATTACCACTGCTATCGTAACAGAATTTTTAAGCAGCAAAAACCATAATAAAACGCAACTAGAACAAATTTTTTTTTGAAATCAACAAACCCTACAAATAAATTGATTCATTTGCCTTCGATTGAAAGCACGGTCCCAATAATGGTATAAAAGAAACTTCACAAAATATCGAACCTAGCACCACCGCTCAATTTCACAGAAATTTCCTCCACCGTCTTTGCCAATTCCTCGCTCAATTTCACAGAAAAATTCGAACTCAGCAGCACTGCATATTTCCCATTTTCTCTACACAACAAAAAGCTTCTGAATTAACTTCCAAATTCATCGAACATGGTTTATTGTTCGAAAACTTTGCAAATGGGATTTGAGTAATTCACCGTGAAATTCAATTGCTGCTGTAATTCTTGAATTTGGCCATTGATAGCATAGATGAAGGATTTTGGGGATGGAGTGGAGTGGGGGTGGAGGGAGAAGATGAAGGATTTGGGGGTGGGGAGCGAGGATGGGGGCATTTTATCTTATCATTTTTTTGAGGGTGGGTGTGGGTGGGGGTGGGGGTGGGGGTTTATATATTTATATTTATTTTTTGATTTTTAAATTTAATTAATAACTTATTTAATATGAGAAAAATGTAAAGTACTATTTTACCCTTTTTAATTTGATCAAAATTGATCTAGTTTTCTAGTTTTTGGTTAACTAACGGAAAATTGGATGGTTTCGTCTTAATGGACTCCAGCTCCATATTTATGAAAGATTAGGAACCTTCACGGCACAAAATGAAGGTTAGGGTAAAGTCTGCAAAAATTGAAAATCTTTGGGACCATGCTGCAATTTTACGAAAATATTATAACATTTTTGTGCATGGTTAGAACTTTTTTGGGGCATATGATTCTTGATGAATTTAGGGACAATATAAAGTATTGGATTCAAAACTAAGACGTTTCTCTATGAAAAGTGAATCACAAATGCTTTAGTCGCCCCTACTAAGTTATTGTAGGACTTTGAGAACTCTTTCAACTCCAAACATCTTGTTATGATGACAATTGAATAACAAAGTGGGAAGTCTTCTGTTTTTCTTGACCCAACTGGCTTCAAAGACGGGCTTATTATTAGAGTCGTTTCAAAGTTTTGGATTGGTTAAATACAACGGAAGTCAGGGAAGAAGTTGAAGGTGGTCATCATTTCCTTTGTTCAGTCGGTTCCTGCAGGGCCCTGATACAGATCCGAATGAGGTGGAGAAGATACGGAATGCAACAAGAACTGGGAAAAGCTATTGTGGGAGGCTTCTCAACTACAAGAAGGACGGTACCCCTTTCTGGAATTTGCTGACAGTGACTCCGGTCAAAGATAACAATGGACGAATCATAAAATTTATTGGGTAAAATTTCCCTTCATTGCTGCTTTCTGACTGCAGGTTAACAATTTCTCTCGTAATGACAAATTCAGCACTTTTTGGCAGAATGCAGGTTGAGGTAAGCAAATACACAGAAGGGGTAAATGACAAAGCACTACGACCAAATGGATTACCCAAGTCATTAATTCGCTATGATGGTAAGTAGTTCAAGTTGACACTTCTCAAAACTAACTAAATTGTTTTTGAAATTTTATTCATTTTTTGTCTTAGCTCGTCAGAAGGAAGAGGCTTTTGGATCCATCACAGAGGTTGTACAAACTGTTAAGCATCCACAATCTCACATGAAGTCTCTGAGTCATGAAACCACTGCCAAGCATGAAAATGACAAGTTAAATATAGATTATATGCTCCCTGGACCAGCTGAAATGGGTAATACAGGTACACCTGGACGAAAATTATCTCAATGGGATTCAATAAAGGACTTGCATAGTAAAAGTGCTCGTCAGGATACTGGCAGCAGGTCTAGCAAATCTGGACGCAATTCCTTGATGGGGTCAGTCCTTTTTGCTTTACATTTTGCACTTCTGCAATTTATGCATTACTGTCCTACATAGCTGGTAACTATCTTTCAAAGGTGAGGAATTGTACAAGAAACTCCACTCAATTCAAAGGGAAAACAAACTTGATCGCCAATGATGGCATCTGTCTATTGCATAGCATTCAGTCTTGCTAAAACAATACTTCAATTTTCTGCAGTTTCAAAGGGAGGTCTGCAAGTATGCAAGAAAATGAACCAAGAATCGAGCCAGAGATTTTGATGACAAAAGACGTACAACGAACAGACAGCTGGGACCATGCTGAAAGAGAAAGGGATATACGTCAAGGCATTGACCTGGCAACAACACTGGAACGCATTGAAAAAAATTTTGTGATATCAGACCCTAGACTTCCTGACTGCCCAATTGTAAGATCATGTCTACATATCCAAGTTTCAATACAATCTTCTGTTCGTGTTGACATTGTTTTTCAGAGAGTTGTTACTTTTTTCCTTGCACAATCTGAAAATATTCAACCAATCTTTAAAAAATTCAGCTTTATGTTTTATGTTTGATATGGTTTACCAACGTGGCTAAGAGAAGTGTGTTATTCCTTTTTCTTTCTTGTATCACTCTTTTGGAGATATCGTGCTCCGGATACATAAGAATGTGGGTTTTAACTTGCAGATATTTGCATCTGATAGCTTTCTTGAACTGACGGAGTATACACGTGAAGAAATTTTGGGAAGGAACTGCAGGTATGAAAGTTACTGCTTTGTGAAACTTCCATCTTAAATGCTGTTCTTCCCTATCCCTCATGCAAGATGTCCTTTTTGTCACAGAAACACATTGTTTCCGGCTTGTCACAGAAACACATTGTTTCCTTATATAGTTGAGATAATTCCAGGTTTCTTCAGGGACCTGAAACTGATCAAGCAACTGTTTCAAAGATAAGAGATGCCATCAGAGAGCAAAGAGAAATTACTGTTCAGTTAATTAATTATACTAAGAGTGGTACAGTATAACATTCAATATTCTGAGGATAAAAGTCAACGTTTAGTATTCACTTGGACTTATGCTTCTTTATGTAAATAAAAAATTGTAGGCAAGAAATTCTGGAACTTATTCCACTTGCAACCTATGCGTGATCAGAAGGTGCCTACCCCTTTTCATATCTAGTTTCACTGTTATTGACACTAAAGAATTTTTAGTTAATGGATACTGAAATTTTGTTTGTTATCTTTTGGAACATTACCAGGGGGAACTCCAATACTTCATTGGTGTCCAACTAGATGGAAGTGATCACGTGGAACCACTGAGAAACCGTCTCTCAGAGAACGCAGAGCAAGACAGTGCTAAGCTGGTACATCTTTTGTCATTATCATTTTTCTTTGCGAAGAACTTGGAGGGAGTTTGCTGGGATATTATCTATTTTTTAATCACATGATATAAATCAAGTACAAGAAAGGCAAAAGATAAGTACTTGCTGAAGACTTCAGTTAATAAATATGTTTGTCCTCTCTGTAATAGTATAAGTTTCTCTGTAATAGCATAAGTTTTAGATGAGGTGGTTTAGCAGTGCTACTAAATCCTAAGATAGTACCTAGGCAGAGTGTCAAATGCCCATATCCCAAAATTTATTTTAACGAGGAAATATGGCGTTCAAGGAGAGATCTTGCACCTGATCATAAACCAGAAAGGTGAGTAACCACCTGCTGCTTGATTTCCCTCTTTATTGAAAAACATGAGGTTACTAGACCAAATAAAACCTTCCCATTATAATAATAATTCAAGATATTAAAGAGACTGAAACATAAATCTTTTTTGCATCTATTGGTATCTTAGAATTAGCATCTATAATCACCAAATTAACAACGCTTTTGCATTAGCCTCATCTCTCAAGATACCCCACAGCCCAACAGTGGATAACCCTATAATGATCACGAGTCAACTCTCTCAAGGAACAGCTGAGTTCTATCCCTAGACACATATTAATTTCAAGCGTGGCTATTTGAAAGTAATCTATCTAATCTATATATGTTGCCTGCATATGTAATGCTTTCTAAGACCGACTGAAATAAAATTGAGCAAAAGCAATGATTTCCTTAACCATTTCTGCTAAAGGAGATTCACGAAAAAATGGAATGCAAGTCATGTATGGATATTAGGATATCCAACTAAATATACAAAGATGTCTTCACCAGGGTATCTCGTTTGAAAATAAGTGCAAGTATCTTGCACTGACACGCTTCAGCATTGCTGATAGCAGAATAAAAATCATTGACTCAAGCTTGACCATTTCTATTGGTATGTTTGGTCATTCTTTTGCACAGAAAATGGTGATTTTCCTGTGCCTGTTATCTGCTTCTGTGATTCCCATGTTACATGGAATTTTAAATTCAAATACAAGCCAGAAATGGATATAAAGACTTCGAGGATTTTGTATCGCCACTTTTGTCTCATTACCAAGTTGCAAAATATTTATATAAAAGGAACTCGGAGCTACTAGTTTGATGCTTATATATTGTCGTAATTCATAGAAGTTTAAGACATGCTATGATAGTCTGAGTTTCTATTCGATACGTAGGTTTCTAGGGGTCCAGGGTTCGTCTCTATCCATTTTTTCTCCATTCGGAAATGCTGAACCAATAGATTGATGGTGGTATTCTAGTGTATGTCATAAAGTTTATGACATAAAGCTAGGGCAGTTTGAATTTTTATTAGGCACTTAGGATGCTAAGGTTTGGGGATACTCTTAACCATTTTTTGTTCCCATGGTCAAATAAAATTTCCAACTTGACATCGAATATAACTTTACCAGGATTATAGCATTATACATGTAATTACAAAAGGAAATATTACTATAGCGGAATCTCTCTATGTGAAATGCTTCTGTTCCTTATTAGTGCCACTTGCAGACTACCAAAGAGTTTTATATACATCTGAATGCCTAATATTGAATTATTCTGAAATACATTTTGAGAAACTAAAATCCTTAAATTTTGAAGTCTATGGAATAGTTTCTGTTATTAGAAGTTCTCATTTCAAAATCCTCCCATGTTTGTTGCTATATTTCCGCCTAAATCACTTAAAGTTCAAGATGTCTACTTATCAGTTGAATATTTCTTTTTGCCAGGTCAAAGCTACAGCAGAAAATGTTGACGACGCTGTTCGAGAACTTCCTGATGCCAACCTGGTAAGGTATTTCTCTCTCTATCTGTAAATTCAGATAAAACTGTTAACATGATTTTTCACTAAAATCGAACTAATTGAATCAATTGTGGAGTGCATAGAAGAAAAGGAAAGGCTTAGATTACAGAAGGATGCAATTTCATTCAATGATTTTCTCCTGAGATCATTGCATTAATACAATAAATGTGTGAGTTCTCATTTGAGTTGTCACTAATGTAACTGTGCCACTTTCAGACACCAGAAGACTTGTGGGCTTTGCACTCTCAACCTGTATTCCCGAGGCCTCACAAACGAGATGGTACTTCTTGGGCAGCAATAAGAAAGGTATAAACTTGTGAAGTTTGCATATCATTAATAGTTTAATCAATCACGTTTTCAGGATGTAATTGTTCATATCTAAATAGTCATGCTACATTATTTTGATTTGTGCTGAGATATGTTGTGTTTCATTACTTTTGGCACCAAGGGAGATTGATAATCTTATATCACAGTTTCAACTTGCAAGTATTCAACTTTTCAGTTTCTTTTAGATCATTTGAAGATTGAAGTTCATGGTGATTTCTTCATAAATCACGAGATTTTTTTCTAGCATGGAAATAGAATTTCGCATTTTTATCTTATTGAGGAATGTTACTTCTATTATGAGTGGTAATTGGATCATTTACAAAGATAATATGACTTGTACTTGCTTCTGAAGCCTTTCTTATTTATAGGGAAGCATATCTATTGCAACTTTTGGTTTCGTTTAGAATACAAGTGTAAGTAGGCTGAAGCAAAAAATCAAATAAGAGATATTATCTTGTCCCATGCTGAGATTAGATAGATAGGATCGGAAACACTCCAAGTTTTATATATTTATTCAATACACAACCCACCAAAAACTACAAGAGACTGTTTATACAGAAAACATAGGCAAAGAAGAACCCTACAACCTGTGTAAGGATGTAAAAGCCCTTACTTAATTTAAAGTTCAAGAATAAAATAACATAAGAAAACAATTACATAAATTAATGAAAATCAGCTTCTTAGTGTCTTTTGGACTTCATCATTCTCTTTGGATTAGAAAAGGTTCGGCCAGTGTAGTACTTGGTTCTTCAAAGTAGCTTCTGATGTGTCTTGCATAGCAGCAATATTAAGTAATGAATGTGTTTCTTTTGCTAATATGTACTAAATAAAAAATATAGTTATATTTGTTATGTCATGCTTCTGTCCCATGAATCTTCCATTTGTTTGGAAGCCATTCTGTTTTTCAATGTCCAGGAATTGAAGACTCCCTGTTGCTTTATGTCAAGAAATGGCAATGTCTTGAAAAAGTTCATTATATTTTTATTTTAAAAATTTTTGGTGCTGATGCAGTAGTATGGAAAATCTTCAATTTCTTCTTCTAAGTACTCAAAGTTTCCGGATATTATTTTTTAAAATTAAACGTAATAGTTTCGCCTCTTCACGCATTTAGGAAATCTAAAGTTCCATTTCATCCCGTGATTTTGGAAATCAATACATATTTGAACATTCAGTTTAAGCAACTACACAGAGCATATTCCTATTTCATATTATTGAATGCGCCCACTAATTCATTTGAAAATTGTAATTTGAAGGACAACATGGAGAATGACTTCTAACAGAGAAAGATTTGATCATCTTACATTCTGTTACATTTTATCATGCATCTAACGGATTTGTTCTTTACAAAAACTATTTTTATCCAATGTAGATCACTGAAGCTGGTGAAAAAATTGGACTCAATCACTTTAAACCAGTACGACCTTTGGGATGTGGAGATACTGGCAGGTATATTAATTTAATGTGACTCGGTGATTTTATAAACTGGTGGTCCTTTGTAATACACTGAGGACTTCCTACATGTCATTGTCAGGTTGAAGTTATTACCAATATAAAACTATTGAAATAATAAAAAGATTTAAACAAAATGGGCAAATTAGACCGCTTAGGATATAGGTGATTGGTCAATCAAATTTCTGCTAAATGACATACAATGAAAGGGATGCTCATACTTTTCATTTGAATTGATAATTTTAAATTTGAAAGGTACTTCAGAAAGTTTTTGATTGGTTCTTGATAATGTCCGTTCTCTTAAATTCAAGTTAATAATTTATCTTTTTCATCTCAGTGAACGTTTGCTCTACCCAGTACCTACATGATTCTAACATTTTTTTTTAATCAATGATATGAAAGGCTAGTTCCAATTCATTAGAGCTCAACAAGTAATTTATGACTAAGAACTTTTAAGAATCTTGTGATAAGAAATGCATAATTTATATTCTGAACATTCTTAAAATGTTTTTTCTTCACTTAGTTTTATGAAGTTATTCATAAAACACGAAATCATGCAATACAAATGATCATATCTTGCCCATTAAGCAGATCTAATGAAGGTACATTTAACCATCTGTTTTAAGTTATTGTATGCCCTCTACCCAAGAAGCATGTTGATTTTCTCAGATTAAAGGCTTCTTCAAAAAACCTTTTTCTTCATTGCGCCCATGTTTGCTGCAGTGTTCATTTGGTGGAATTAAAAGGTACTGGTCTGCTGTTCGCTATGAAGGCAATGGATAAATCTATTATGCTCAATCGTAACAAGGTATTTAGTGTTTAGTGAATTTTTCATATTCTTCTATCATCTGAGGCATATCTTCATGTTATACTATATTGCTTATAGCATCATAACAGTGAATTGTTGACAGAAATTGAATAACCATTTTCTGTTGCTTGATTTGCCCACATTTCCTCAGCCTTTTCTCACCACTGTCTACTTTTAACATTAAATTATTTGATTATTAGATGCCAGCCAAACATTTTCTTCTAAACAATAGGGTATTTGTCAGTAACACAAAGAAAGATTAGACTGGTATGTAGAGGATCCTATAAATATTATAGTGGCTGTAGTTCCATTTTTTTTTCTCTGAGAGATAATATAGCATATCAGCTAGATGAAAAATAAAATTATTGCAATACACGTGTGCAAAAATGATAATAACTACGTAATATTGAAATCTGTTTTTACTATTTGTACTAATTAGTAATAAAGGTAGTTCTGTTTGAAAACAATGTGACAGGTTACAAGGATTAGAAATAAAGATATATTTCTACATAATATACAATTAGTAAATATTTTTGGTTCAAACCCTTCAACTTGCCTGCATCTAATGAAGCTGCTGACAACTTCTACTTTCCTGAGGTAGATTGGCTGCCAAATGTTATCTTCTTAATCACTTGTAATGACAGATTTTTTCATTTCAACCCTTGTTCATTTCTAATTCCGTTCTAATTTCTAAATCTGTCTGTACATAGTCATCTTGACCTAACAAAGTCAAGTCACTCATTAATTGTGCATGAAACAGAATGTTGACATCATTAAGCAATTTGCAGGTTCATCGAACATGTATTGAAAGAGAGATTATCTCGCTCCTAGACCATCCATTTCTTCCCACCCTCTACACCTCGTTTCAGGTTCTCATTTCTTGTGGTCATCTCATTTTCTATTGTATATTTGTATTGAATATGTTGTTGTGAAGATATCACCGAAATTACGTGCACACAAACTAATTACATCACTTTGCAATTTATTCTACTCAGATTTAGTCGTATTTGGGCATTATTTTTGGGGGTTATGGTGCACGGTATCCCTTTTGTGACTTTGTCTATCCGTGACTTTAGTTGTCGACCGATTCTTCAAAGTTTTAGATATACCAGAGGGTTGTAATGTTGGTCCTTGGATCATAATTAAGTCATATTATTTATTTGGACTCTTTATTGTCAAGGAGATTGAATAAGATTCGAAAGATCGTTGAAGATTGAATAAGATTCCGAAAATCGT
>CAIGRS010282777.1:0-10365 GCA_903798395.1 Fraxinus floribunda
AACTGCCCACCAGCTGCCGATACATGGAAGGATCAGATAAGGGATCACCATCCGATTGACGCAGTTTCAAATTGACCTCCATAGGTGTAAGAACCGAATTTCCGTCTTGAAGGCCTGCTAAAGAGAGAAGTTCTTGGGTGTATTTATGCTGATGTAAGAGCGTGCCATTAGGACGATGTTGAACCTCAAGTCCAAGAAAATACTGCAATGGACCAAGATCTTTCATATGAAACGAAGACTTGAGGCGCAGTTGGAGCTGCTCAATTAACTGAAGATCAGATCCAGTAATCACAATATCATCGACATATACAAGAAGAATAACGATCCCAAGGGTAGTGTTGCGAAAGAAGAGAGAGGAGTCATACTGACTCTGAGTAAAAGTGAAATCCAGTAGAGTAGTACGAAACTTCTCAAACCATGCTCGCGGTGCCTGCTTCAAACCATACAGAGATCGCTTTAAGCGACAAACCTCAATAGAAGAAGAAGAAAACAAGCCAGGAGGAGGAGACATAAATATTTCTTCCTTTAGATCACCATGTAGAAATGCATTCTTTACATCCATCTGGCGAAGCGACCATCCTTTCGAAACGGCAATGGCTATAACAGTGCGGACAGTAGTCATTTTAGCCACGGGAGCGAATGTTTCCTCATAATCAAGCCCATACTCCTGCCGATTTCCGAGTGCTACCAGACGAGCTTTATGTCTGTCGATAGAACCATCAGCGCGTAGCTTGATGGTGTAGACCCATTTGCACCCAATAGGCTTGACTCCGGCAGGACAAGGGACGATGTCCCACGTGTGATTGTCCTGAAGAGCTTGAAGTTCGTCTTGCATAGCTAGGCACCAACATTCTTGAGTAGAAGCCTGAGAATAAGACTTGGGCACAAAAGTAGTATCAAGAGTAGCTTGAAGAGTGGAAGAAGAAAAACCATACCAATTTGGGGGCCGTGAAACCCTAGTAGATCTGCGGGGCTCATGTAAGACAGGATCAGGTGGCGGTTCAGAGGAAGGAAGAGGCAGTGGGCGACGTCGCTGATACACAATACCTGGCTTAAAACGAGAATGAGTACTAGATACATCGTCAAAAGCAGGAAGTGAAATAGAGGAAGAATCAAAATGAGTACGAGACGGAAAGAAATATTGATTTTCAAAAAAAATCACATTGGGAGAAATACGAAGCTTGTTAGCATCCGCATCATAACACACAAATCCTTTATGAGAGTTACTATAGCCAAGAAAAGCACATTGAACAGATTGGGCAGCAAGCTTGTGACGTTCAATGGGAGGTAAGTGAACCAAACAAATGCAACCAAAAACATGCAAAGAATTGTAATCAGGAGGAACACCAAACAAACGAAAATATGGAGAATCAAGATGCAAGGTAGGAGTAGGCAGACGATTAATCAAATATACAGCTGTAGACACTGCTTCTACCCAAAATCTAGGAGGGACAAAAGATTCAAGCATCAATGTACGAACAACATCTAAAATATGCCTATTTTTACGCTCTGCGATACCATTTTGTTGAGGGGTATAAGGACACAAACGCTGAGAAAGAATACCCTTCTGTTGGAGAAAAGATTGAAAAGCATGAGACATGTATTCTCCCCCAGAATCTGAGCGTAAGATCTTAATACAGGTAGAAAATTGGGTTTCTACATAGGCAACAAAAGTTTTGAAGGTTGAAAACACATCAGCGTTAGAACGAAGAAAATAGATCCACGTGAAACGATTGTAATCATCAATAAATGTCACGAATATCTGTATTGAGCATGAGAAGGAACATGACTCATACCCCAAACATCAGAATGAATAATTTCAAAACATGTAGAAGCACGACTACCTTGCAAAGGAAAAGGTAAAGATTTACTTTTTCCTAGTTTACAAGAAGCACAATCAAAGTTCAAGGAAGAAAACTCATTTGTATTACTCAAGTAACCATGTTTCATAAGATGTGTCAAAATTACAGAGTTGGGATGACCCAATTTCTTATGCCAAAAATGGCTAGTATTATTAGCAAGAGCAGAACAACCAATAGAAATTGAACGAGGAACAGAAAACGACTGAAGAGGAAAAAGACGTCCCACTTTAGGCCCCTTCGCTATCTCCTGTCCTGACGCTTGATCCTGTACACGACAACCAGATTTATCAAAATGAATAGTACAATTATCTTCTACTAATTTTCCAACAGAAATGAGATTGGCAGATAAATCAGGAGACACAAAAACATTAGTAAAGAAAGTCCCCAGATTTCCAACCGCAGTAATGGGAAGAGTACTGTCGTCTGCGATCTGAATATGTTGCTCACCATCATACTTACGAACATTTTGTAAGGCTTCCGATCTGCTAGTCATGTGATTTGAAGCCGCAAAGTCAAATAACCAAGGAGAGGTAAGAAGATGTGTCTTACCTTGAAGACCAAGAGCAGAAAGAGCAGAAATAATCATCTGTTGAACCTGCTCGGGAGTAATGTTGGAAGAAGAACTTGGAACAGCGGGCGGAGGGGAAAAAGCGGACTGAACAGCAGTATGAAAAGCAGGAGCGGATCGATTCTGAGGGCGTACACGACAATCCTTAATGATATGACGCTCCTTCTTGCAATAATTGCAGAATTTCTTGCTGCAATGTGCCCAATTTCCTTGCAACTATAACATTGTGGTGGAGATCTGGATCGTCCTTTGCCTTGAGCAGCGTATGCCATATTAACCATCTCAGAATCTCCAGCATCGTGATTAAGACCAAGCTGTGAGGTGAGACGCTGTTCTTCACGCAAGAGTTCACCCAAGCAAACTTCCAAAGAGGGGACAGGAGTGCGATTGATTAACCCAGCTCTTGCACTTTCAAACTCGGGTCTTAGCTTCATCAAGAATTAATCCCGCTGGCTCGCAGAGTGAACTGCTTGTAGTGCTGTCAAAGTTTCTTTGGGAACCTGAGAATGCACCAATCCAGAATAATCACTCCATAAATTCATAAAACCGGAATAAAATTGCTCAATAGAGAGGTTTCCCTGGCGATAGTTTCCAATGTCTAACTCCAATTGAAACTTTCGGGCAGAATTATCTTGATAATAAATTCGTTGAAGGTAATCCCACATAGCCTTAACAGTAGTGAACCCACGAAGATTGTTGACCATATGAGGTTCAACAGAGCTGAGTAGCCAGGAAGCAATTCTGGCATCCTTGCTTTCCCATAAACTAAGTTCCTTGGGATCAGTTGGGGCCTTAGAAGACCCATCCAAATGACCCCATAACTCCTTCCCTTTCACAAACATCCGGAACTGAAATTCCCAACTGGCGTAGTTCTTTCCATTAAGGTGAACAATAGAATTTTCTCCAGACATACTAACCACAAAAAAAATTGATAGATAATCACAACAGTTGCTGGAACAAGAATTGCAACAGCCCAACACCACCAAAAAATTAATTGCCGATAGTCACACACCCAAACCTGAATTGCAACAAAATTATAATCAGAAAGTATAAACCTGATTCACCAGAAATACCCCTCCAGAATCTGTCGACAGCCACCAAGAATTCGTCAGAACCAAAAATACTCCAACCAACAGCAACAGAAAACCAGGAACTGACAGCCACAAAGCAACACTAAAAAAATTGCAAATTCAGACAAGCCAAGGGAAAACCACGAAAATAATTTGTGGCTCTGATACCATGTCAATTTAGGTTTTGTTCTTCATCCCCTCCTTGTGAGAGTTGTTCCCCTTATATAGAAGTTGTCTGGCTAAGTATAAGGCTGAAAATCAGCCATTACACAGGACTATCAAGGTCCCAATAAATTCCTATCAATTCTATCCATATATACAATATACTCTTCTATATATATAGCTAGACTGAAAAGGATAGAATATATGTTGCCTTTAAAGACTAGGCCAGCACATATCCAGCTATCAATTCTATTAACAACAATATTGATTATAGTGACAATATCAATCATGACCTTGATACAGAGCTGAAACTACTAACTATGATGAATGCATTAACTATGGATATGATGCCGAAAATAGATTCATGCGCTGCGTACGATTATTTTTACATACATGTTAGCCCACAACTTCGTCAAAAACTAAATTTAAATAAATAAACATGACCCCTCTTCTAATAGTTGAAGCTTTTAAACAACATAATTCAACACAACTATAAAGTCTGGCAAAAAAGCCCAGAAAATATTTTCCAATATGAACAAGTTAGCGCATAGCTTATCTCAACCATTCAATCTGAAGCAATTGCTCTAATATTTGCACCAAGACACTTGAACTGAATGCAATTTCCATTAGTGAATGGTTTATAATTAGTTTTTTAAAGTCGATTTACAGCTGTATGAAATTAAATCTACACTGGCCCAAAAATGACCCCTGCATCATCTTCGTAATTACAGCATCTTACAAGATCAATAAATATGATCACCATAATACTTGTGGTTTGCCAATAACTGAATAGGCATTTCAGCCCCCAATGCCCTACTACTCCTTGTGTCGGGAGGATCTGTCTTTCCTATGTCCACCAAGAATACGGGAAATCTGAAGACCTCTACTGAATGCTTGGTTGAACAACATTCGAGTTTGGAATTCTGAAACGAAAGGAAACCATGCAAGAAAAGCAACGGGCGTGAATAGAAGCAAACCCATCAAAATTTCATAGCCACGAGCTAATGTTCGTACAGATCCCCAGAATCCAGCTCTTCGAACAATAGGCTTACATGCTTGGGCAATCTGGAAGGAATCAGGAGCAGACAATCAGGAATCACGGAAAATGAACTTAACTAAAATGCGATTTTCCTTCCATAAATAGAAAGAATCATTGCATTTACAGTTGGGACTATGTTCAGATATCTCCTATTCGGTAAGCACTAAGAAATCGATTTATGGAGCAATCATGGCATCTTGGAACTAGTGGTGTAATTCTCAAATGTTAAGAATATAATGTTTGAAGTGGGAGGAGATTTCGTCCAATTAACTCAAATATCTACAAAGTGCAAGGGGGGGATAAAAACATCACTCACCAGAAGTAAACCCCAACCAGTCGGCATGAAGGCAAGTATGCAAACAACAATGTCCTGCGGTGTCATGTGAGGGAGTGCAATCAAAATAGCCAGGATAGAGACAAAAGTGACAAAGATCAGACCCTTGATAAGCCGGAACACAAGTTGAAAATTTGCACTGAATTTCCTTCGTCCAACTGAAATTGTCTGGGGTAGAAAATAAAAAAAAGTTATAAAATCATGAATTTGAGTACCACATGTTAGAAAAAACGCAAGAAAAGCTTAAGGTAGTAAAATATCAGGAGGAAAAAACAGAATCATAACTGAGCTACCATAGTACTTGCTCTAACAAAATGTATCCTGAAATGGATACATTTTTATACAATCCACACATTCTTCAAATATAAAAGGAGAACGATGAGAAAAACTTAAAAACTTCTCAAGAACCTGCCGACAGACATTCTGAGAAAATAGATTAAAGGAACTCATTTTGAAATTTTACTCAAACTCAGTTATTAACAATTCGAAGAGAGATGCATAATTGGATCAATTGCTGAAAAGTTTCAATTACCAACACAAATTATTACCTTATCTATCTACTTATGGTTAAGGGGGAAATGAAGTTCTATTGATCAATCTATATTAAAAAATGATTAATGAATAGGGAAGAATCATCCTCACCTTCATGACAAAAAGAACTAGCACAATCACCAGCCACGATATTCCATATACCTGGAAACCATGCAGGTATTTATCAACAGGCATAGATGAATCGAATATAACATAATTTAAAGAGGATAAATTCAAGAAGATGAAGGAAATACAAGCCACGGCATACCAGAAAGCTTTTGGTATTCTTTGTGATGTTTAAGTGATAAACAAGCCCATACTGATAAATGAAAAATCGAAGTGCTAATATTATTTCAGTAATGATACCACGTGCCCCACAATGACGTAGATGGTCTTGTTCTTCTTCCCACCATGATTCCCAACTTTTTTCTGAAGGGACGCCAATACCTCCTCTGTTGCCTATCCACTTGTTCCAATCAGTCCAATCGTCAACTATCTTTTGCCACTCAAAACCAGAAGGATTGAAGAGAAAGGGAGCGAAAAGCCAGGTGCCAACCATAAACCACATTGATACAGTGATTAAGATATATGCAACAGCACCTCTATAGGTCTGACCAAAAATTTGATAAACAAGAAGCAGTATCATCAATTCAAGCCCCTTGACAAAATGGCTACGAGAGTAGAGGCGATAATTATCAGCAAATTTGGCATGAAACACCACAAATCCACGACCAGTCGGCCTATATTTTGCACCACCATGAAGTAATGTCCTACCATAATAATGGGTCTTTGTTCCAAGAGAAAAAGTGAAAAACACTGGTGCCAATTGTAACTGCATCAGTATGAATTCACTCAATGCTGTCCGAAAACCCTTTTCCAAGCCTATTTCCATCATCATGGGGAGGGCCATCAAAAATCCAATTTGTACAAAAGACTGAGAAGCAAGAGCAACTTGGAGAGGCTTATTGTCTCGAATTGCTGGTTGGTTACTTAACCCTTCTTCAAGACCACTAAGGACAAGATAAAGGCGTCCATAAAGAAATACATACACAGTGAGCACAGTAATCTGCCACAAGAAACACGTGAGATGAAAATACCATACGAAATCAGAATTCAACTATAAGAGTGAGATCGCGATCAAATACCAAGGTACTGAAGTAGAAACCAGTCGTTGTGAAATAGCACGACAACATTCGGAAGAAATCAAAACGATGCCCTAGTCGATATAAATCACGACTCAATGTCTGTTCTCCATTGCCATTGGCTATTTTTGCCTCAAATAAAGAAATCTGATTAAGACCAACATCCCTCCCTTTGCCAACTTGTATATATTCATGATGGGTTACATTGCCTTCACGAAGTGTAGAATTAAAGCCTGCATTTGAAGTTACGTTAGAGACTAGCATTCAAACTGTTCTCAGTCACGCAGAAAAATTATAAAAGTTGAAATATAACCACAGAATGAGCATACCGGCAAATATGTCTTCGCTGAGGTTGATAACCTTGGAGGCTTTACTGACCCCACCTCTTGTAAGGTGGAATAGTCTATCAAAAACATCCGGATGACCATAGTGAAACCGAACCCTGTATGAGCAAAGAGAATGTAAATTAATGGAAGTTTACTCCATTGAGAAATGAAGGCCGTATATCAAAATAAAAAAAAAATAATAAATAGTGCAGCTTTAGCAAATGCCCATGCCCATGCCCAAAAACAAGGATAAATCTAGAAATGAAGCAGAAGTTCATCTCAACCTATATGTGGAACGGACTTACTTAAACTTCAGATGCTACAATGTGAGCCCGATCATCTTGATTCGTGAGGACATAAAATTATGATTATAATCAACCACAGCAACATTACGCTTGATATATATACCATGAGGAAAACTTGCAAGTGCTTGTGCAAAATTTATTTAGCAGAAAGAACTCAATTTCACTTTATTCATTCCTTGATCTATCAGGAAAGCCTCATATATAATTTTATCACCTCCAGAAAATGAAATCAAGGATAACTGCAAAATATTCAAAACAAATTCATCTGGAAAGCAATTTTGTGCACAACACTGGCAGAACAGTAAATTTTTGGATATAATAATTTTGCTCGAGAAATAAATTTATATTGCAGTACAATTACAAAGTCCAAGTAGTGAAAGCTTCAAGAAATATGACATCTAGAAAATCATCGTACAAAATTTATATGGACAGGTGGCGATACAAGAATAGACAAATTAAAATAAGAATATATGCCAACAAGTGGAGATAGCACCTAATCTATAATATATTAAAATATCACATCAAGTGAGAATCATTTTTTTGACGATTTTAAACCTACTATGATTCAATTATTTCAATAATACCTTACTTTTCGTTTTTCAATATGCAATAAATACTACAAAATCCTTATCATTTATGAATTTCATGTTACTAATTCAGTAATTCTCAATTAATTAACATTTACATTAATCTAGACTAAATAAATCTTGATCTACGTGAATCTAGAATTATTATAAATGATTTTATTTCTATGTAGGAATTTTAATGGGTGTTTAAATTCATGTATTAACAATTAATTCTTATATACCAAATGTAGCATAAAAAGGTTGCTCATTTGTAGTATTTTATCATCAAAAAAAATTTGAATCATAGAAGTTGAGTTTTGAGAGTACAATTTTCTTCTCTTAAATTTCTATCCTAAATTTCATTTTCTTAAATTCGTTTGAAACGCATCAAATAATCCCAACAAACTGGTATCAAATATTACTTTTACATTACTTGTAAAGAATTTCAGAATAACGTGCAATGCATGTTCAACTTTGACCAATTATAGTAAAATACGGAGATACCAAATGACATGGTTCGAGACTGTCCTCCACAAGCCTAAAGAAGTTCACATCCACGATTAAGATGTAAATTAAGAGGCAGCTTAGTCCAGTCATTAATCCAATCAGAGACACTATACTAGAAGACTCTGTGCATGACATAATATCATAATATTGCAACCAAAACTAACAGGAAACTGCAGTACAGACAAAGGCATAGTGGAAAATATATCTCTAGCATCTGCATTGAGACACATGATGCACACAAATTTGAGGGAAGGGGAGTTGGTGGAAATATTAGAGGTTTATTTACAGCTATGGTTTCCATGTATAACTCGCATAGATTCAGGAATTTATTTCGATTGTACATCTAATTTATTTTTTCCTTGTATATCTATGTAATATTCTATAAATTAAGGCAATCCATACTGGAATAACTTTCAGCAAAATTGGTAGGAAAAAGAAGTCTTACTTCAGAGGATTGGCCAATAGTCTCTGACCAATGGTGACAAAACTTGTCTCTTGATTTGACATAAACCAAGCAAGAGATGAAACACTGCATCAGATAGCAAGGGTATGAACTGGTGTATACAATTTGAGCCGGGACATGCAATATATCACAAAGTGAATACCTTCCAGTAAATATATGTTCCCTCAGTCCAAGTATCGATGGGTATGTCACGCCATCATGCTTTTTAAGAAATTCTTCAAGCAAGTTTCTCATTTTCAAAGCTTCTTCCATGTAGTTATCCTACAGATGGATATTTCATGTCAGAACCCAGAAAGAGAGGTTTCAAAGTCAAATCAGTTTGACAACACCACCTGATTCATATCTATTGTTTGCAAGCCTTCTCCACGGGTGAAGATAATGGCATGATTCTGGTTTTCAGGCTTGCCCTCACCCAAGATAGCAGGTCCAGGAAGTTTTATATGATAGATAACCTACAATTGGGATTCCACAAAATTAATTGAAAAACTGAAGCAAAACTTATGGTAAATCTTCAACGCGTACAAATATATAAATATTGCTATACATGGTAGTGGTGCCTATAGAAAGATCCAATAGCACAAGAGCTATAACAGACTAATCAAAATCTGTTGTAGACAACGAAATCAAAACAAAGACAGTGTATTTATGTCTCCTCGATGATTTGCTATCTTCTCTTCAATTCATTGTCTGAACTGCTGTGCCTTTACCACAGTATAGAGATCATTATTGTTCCGAGTAACTTACCTCTTTCACCTTTGAGAATTGACATCTATTTTATTTCTCTTTTACCTCATCTAGACTCTGTCCTGACTCTGAAGATTTTGACTTTGGCAAAGCAGCCTTCACAAGGGTGGAATAGTACGTTTTATCATTAACTTTCTTGGACCTGTCTTTGCTTGGTTCTTCAACTTCATCAATGTAAGATACTCGAAGAGATGGATATCTGTTAAAAGGAAATCCATTAATAGGTTATAACAGCATTTAGACGACAGCACGATCATTGTTAGGTTCTTACGTTGCCATAAGTCTCAATATATCTTGGGCACGAGAATCGCCAGATCGTTTCTGAATCCCATACAACTGGCACGAAACTACATATGTGAACTTCATATCGGCCACTGCTTGACATTGTGCCCACAGCGACCTCTCTCCCTTCATCTGATCCTCATTCAACTCGATGGCCTTATATCCTTCCATTAAATCTGTTCAAAAAACAAACTATAATGGTTAGCATCACACATTTTTGTACAAGATGCCTGAAACGATAGCATTGCAAAAAGTCTGCACATATTCATAGATGCCAGCGTGCAAGAGAGCGTTACCATCATCCTTGGCCATATCAAGGAAGGCTTGAAGTTCAAGAGCTTTGCGGTAATACATCATGCCCCTCACTGTCATAAATCAGAAAAGGTCATAAAATATAAACATTGCAAAGTTAACAATCTTATTAAAACTAGAACACATCTCAATACAGGATAGAGTTTCCAATA